>JAOYNU010000004.1:910620-1080810 GCA_026745395.1 Tympanopsis confertula | reverse complement strand
TGAGCAGATCGCCGGCAGCGTTGATCAGGCTCTGGGTCTTGGAGACGAAAGACTTGGTAAGCAGAGCGTTTCCGTTGCCCAGAAGGGTGGTGATCTCGGAGATGGTGTCCTTGGTGAGCAGCTGCTTGACCTCGGGAAGGATGGGCACAACGGCATCGAGGATCTGCTTGAGGGCCTTGGAAACATCGGGAGTGAGCAGATCGCCGGCAGCGTTGATCAGGCTCTGGGTCTTGGAGACGAAAGACTTGGTAAGCAGAGCGTTTCCGTTGGACAGCAGGCCAGACAGCTCGTCGAAGGTATCCTTGGTAAGGAAGCCAGTGAGATCGGGAATGATAGGGTTCAGGGCGCTCAGGAGCTTCTTGAGGTTGCTGGTAGTCTGCTTGTCGAGCAGGTCGTTGGCGTTGCCGACCAGAGACTCGATCTCCTTGACGTTGTTGGAAGACAGAAGCTCGGCACCGTTGTCAACAAGAGTGTTAACCTTGTCAATGTTGTCGAGCAGCTTCTGGATACCGTTAAGGTTCTTGTCAGAGAGCAGGTTGTCAGCCTTGCCCAGGATGCTGGACAGAGTCTTGGTGTTTGCGGGGCTCAGAAGAGTGTTGGCGTTGGTGATCAAGTTGCCAAGAGCCTTGGTGTTGCTATCCGAGAGGAGCTCACGGATGTTGGTGTCAACAGGAGGGGCAAGACCAGTGGAGAGGTACTTGAAGGTATTGGTGATCTCGCTGAGCAAGTTAGGGTTGAGCAGACTCTCAACACCCTTCAGGAGGTCTCCAAGGTCGTTACCAGCACCAGTAAGACCGGACAGCAGGCCGTTCAGGGCATCGCTGTCACCGCTGCTGCTGCTGCTAGAAGTAGACTGAGACTTCTGGGTAACAGTAGCGGTAGGGTCAGACTCGTCAGCAGAGCTGCCACCCTGGGCAGCAGCAGAGGAAGCACCGCCGGCAGCAGCGGTGGTAGCAGCCTTCTGAGTGTTGGCAGCAGTGGTAGGGTCGAGGTCAATGGTCAGACCCTTGGGCGCAGCAGTGGTAGCAGCAGGCTGGACGGTGTTGGTGTCTTCTGAAGCAGGCTCGTCCTCACTCTGAGCAGCAGCAGTGGTGGCAGCAGCAGGGCCGTTCACGTTCTGAGGCGCGGCGGTAGTCGCAGCATTGGCAGCATTGGCGGTGTTCTCAGCAACAGTGTTCTTCTCAGCGACAGTGTTCTCGGGAGCCGAGTTAGCAGCCTGAACTACAGACGAGCCTGCAGCAGGTGAAGCCCCGGCGACATTGGAGACGACCAGGAGGGCCGTCGCAAAGACAGGAATGAAACGCATGGTGATGGCTCCAAGGACTTGTGTGTATTAGATTTGCTGGTCACACAATTGGCGTCGAGGTTCTGGGGTAAACCACGAGTCGGAAGGGCCTGGAAACAAAACCGTGCCCCAGGGGCCGGGACGCGCCAGGTCTTTATTTGGTTGCACCAGGGATCGGCCATCTGGGGAACAATTTTGGGGCAGCCTCCTCCACCAGAATTTGCGCTAGAGAGCTTCCTCGGTGGAGAGAAACCGAGATGCGGATCGGCACCCGAGGCTCCTCTTTCCATGTGATGGGCAATGAAAATTGCCGTAGCATCGCTAGTGCGAATTGCATCTTTGACATCAATCCGTGCTTCTGCGGGTCCACGTCGGTTATGGATCTGAGTCGTGCGCCGGCTGGACTTGTGGCTTCTGGCGAGAAGTAGTATGTCTCTCGGGTAGGGTCGCCTGCATCAACATGAGGTCTATAGTTCGGGAGGGTCCTCCCTTCACATGTTCACACAATTAGATTAACGGATATTAAATGCAGGGCAGGAGCGGCGCGATGAGGGGATCGAGGACGTGCTGGCACGGGAAATTGCACACTAACCTAAGCGATGCTAGCGCGAAGCTAGAAGAGCGGAGCTGATCCACCGCTGGTCCGGGGGCAGCAGAGCCAGAGCAGAGGCTGTGCCAGGGAAGAGTCATGAAAAGGAGAAAAAACAAGAAGAGGGGTCCAAGAGGAGTCCAAGAGGAGTCCTCGGAGCTAAGGCCCAAATGGGAGACACGACCTGCAGCAACTTCCCCAGACCACCTGGACCTGCGGGGCCGTCCCGGTCAGCCATGGCTGTGATTAGTCAATCCAAGGACTGCTCGAGCACTAGCGCTGCCGATCGCTCCCCTACAGAGCATCAATGCCCCGGAGGCTCCACCGCCAAGACTAAACCAAACAGGCACGAGCTCTCCCTCCTGCTCAGGAACCTGCGAACTGCCTCGCCAACACTGTCCCAAATCTACTCGGTCCCTTCGTCATAGCTCGCCCACATGAAAGCCGTTATCCATAATCCAGGCCGATGAATCCAATGGTGATCGATTACCCCAAGATTTGCCTCCGCATCCGCACTCTCGCTAGTGCAAGTCATCCAAGACAATGGGTCACGTTGCCTGCTCTCTCCGAGGCTGTCATTTCCCCTCATTGGGCTTAAGCCACATTTCGGAGGATCATGACTGAGCCAATATATCCATCCGTCATAGAGACGGGAGACCCTTCGGTTGCACCACTCGTTGCGTCATTCGGCCACTCATTCCCTACAATTGCGGCTTTCGTATACGGTTAAGCCGCGGAAACTCTATGCAGAGCGGAAATGACAAGGACGCAAAGGAGCCAGACACAGTAGACTTCGCCGGGCCAGACGCAAGAGCCAACGTCAATATTTGGGCAGCAAATAGGGGCGTCGGTAGTTGGCCTGAGCAAACTACCTCGTCCACTACGTAATGCAGCACAGCAGCACTCATACTTGCATCCAATGCGACATAACATGATCTCCTTTGCCTCGTCCCACTTAGTCCCGATTGTCGATTTGTCCTTGGAAATCAACAATCAAGCCCACTCGACAGGTCTCACCTGGAACAATGGCCTGGAATGGCGTCGACCGCCGCGCTAATTCCTGCACGTAACTCCATCAGTGCACGTACGACGCCACTAAATTCAGCTCGTGCACTTATACGGAGCCCTCGCGGGCTATAGCTTCGCCGTCGAGGATATCAGTCGACTCATTTTCTGGTATTCTGCAATAGCCCTTGCAATTTCTAGATGTCCGGTAGATCCAGAGTTTAGCCAGAGCTTAAATCTTGCTCCCGGTGTTTTAAAAATAAGTCTTTCTTCAGGGGATGGTGATCATAATTACTTTTTGCTGCGCTAGAAATCTCTGCACTGACAATAGCCCCTTTCTTACATCCGCGGTCCGCCAGCCCGTCCGGGTCCACTCTTGGCCAGGTCCGCTGCGGACCAGATCAAGAATTGGTGCTGGCTGAACGATCGTATAGATACGGAGAACACGGAGGGTATCCGGTCGTACTCTTGAGATGCATGTCGTTGATTTACACTGCCCGCCATTGCGTTCGTGCTCGAAGTTGTTCCACGGCCGAGGGCGTCGCAGATGTGTGGGCACCGGGCCGCCCGACGAACACCCGATCCCGAGTCCCCGTGCTTACGGAGTACCTTATTGGTAAATGCCTGCTAGCAATATGCAAGATCTCAGGCTCTTAGTAGTTTGGATCTCAAGCAGAATACGGAGCAAACATGAGCGCTTTATTCTTATGTTAGAGACTCTTGTACTCGCAGGACTAACGTTCCATCGTCAGCTTGTCGATAGGAAAAGGTCTCCGCCATGGCGTCTGAGGCTTGCATGGCTGCAGGAACACGAACAGCTGATTGCTTGGCTGGACCCTTAAACAACGTCAATACTTGAGCATTTTGATAACACTCAAGAAAATACACCATCAGTCTCGCATGCAAAAGCACGAGGACTTCTGAAAGCTAATCCAACACGAGGCTTAATTAATTAGAGTTTGCCGTCGATCGAACGGCGCACATGGATGTACATGCAGCTGTGGAGACGAGAAGTATAGATCCTTGCAGCCGCAACACTGATCAACAATCTGTGATATTCGCCTTTATAACACAACTATATGGTCGAAATGGGAAGCAGTACTCTGTTACTGGTTTCCAAAAGCCCACTTATGGTTCGATGACACCTACAATCTATGAAGCTTGCCATCTCCAGTGACCTGCCAAGCAAAGGAACAAATGCTCCAGAGAGTCACAACATCGTCGCCCAGTCCATATTCACAGAGCTAGGCTGTGAAATTAATGCTCATAGGATTTGTTTCCTCCCCCAAGGCAGACTGGCTCTGCTGACTTGAATCGGTGAATTCAAGAGGCGCCATGTCAGTCGCTCAGGATGCCAGCTGGTGAATGCATAGCTGGCAAATATCTTTGATTGGAGTGATTTTATGGCAAGCTCCGATTGATGGACTTTCGATCCATTTGAAATTACCGGGGCTCAAAGTGACGGCATCCGTTTGTTCTCGAACTGAGAAATCTGCTCTTTGTTTACCCTTTGTCCCTCCGCCTCTTCTCTCCCCAACAACACACAGAATCGCATTGTCAAAGTACTCTATCTACACGCGACTCAGATTCTGATCCTTGGCCAAACCTTTCTGTTTTCCCGGCGCGTGCCGCTAACTGCAAGCAGCCCAGCGTCGTGCCTCGCTCTCATTGCGCCAGCAACACGAGAGCTTCCCGACCCAGAACACCAAGCCAGCCTTCTTTCCGCGACTTTGAGTCCATGAATACATCATGAACAATCCAAAGATCGCAGAATACCAACCTGAGCCCCAGCGCGACTGGGGCCAACACCCACCCCGAATGCCCAGCATCGACCAGAGCACCTACATCCCCGCCCTGGCCCCCGATTTCACCATCCCCATAAACCCAGACTTCCTCCGCGAACCCGAGGAATTCGAATCATGGCTCGCACAAGCCAGGATCATCCTCCAAGACTGGGGCCTAGACGCCCTCGTCAACATCAAGATCCCGCGTCCAGAACTCAACAGCCTCAAAGCCGAGATCTGGAAGCACTACTCTCTTCTAGTCCGCGACTGGCTGGTCAAAAATATGTCCTGGAAGATATACACCGCCGTACTGAATAAAGGATTCCGCATCGATCTTGCGGACGAGTTTGTTCTAAACGCGCGTATCACCTTCCAGACCATGACGCAGGTCACGAATCTCACGAACGACGTCCTCTTCCTTGAACGCGGAAACTTCAAAACGACCGAGCAATTTGTTGAAGCGCTGTTCGTGAATTTCACGGGTGCATGGGATGCAGGCGTTGAAATCAAGCCGCAGCTTGTGCTGTCGAAGTTGTTTGTGGAGCTGAGACATGATCTGCCGCATTTCGTCCAAAACCTGACGGAAAGTATTGATGCTCGAGGAGATGTGTGGGACAGTATTAGTTATGATGAGGTCATTGCTGTGTGTGATTCGGCTATTGATGCGCTGGACAAAATGGGTTCTGCAGGGGCTTAATCTTACAAAGGTAGATGTATGTTTTCTTAGCTTCGTGGCTGACCTCAGGTTTGTGATTTGTGGGGCGATAATGAGTTTTATGCAGTAACTCGATGAGCTAAACAGTTTCGTAATGAACTTGCAATTGTAAACGAGTTTTGATTATATTTGAATATTAAAGTTGATGATGTATAACGAGCCCCTGCGCCAAAATGCTTCTAATGCCCAGAAAATCATGAATAATAATCGGCTAAACAGGCCGCAAGGAGATCTGATCCGACGGAGCATCGAGGGATACCTTCCGAGGCATCCTAGCCTTGCCATATAGCTTCTCCATCACTGCCTCCGACTTTGCAGAGTACTTGCATCGCCTCCGGATAGTAGGACCATAGTAGAAGAAGATGAATGGCAGAGGGATACAAGCAACTGCCAAGAAACCCGGGACAGAAGACCCCCAATGAATGCCAAGGTTATTGAACATAGGCGTTGTAAAGAGAGGGAACGCAGCTCCAAAAAGCGAGCGCAATGAAGCGTTGGCGGCCAGCACCGACGCAGCGTAGATTGTGTAGGCATCGATAAGGTAGTTCAAAACAGGAAGGAACACCATGACCATGCCAAAGCCTAGCGGTACGCCGCCGGCGATCGAGATGGCCCAGTGTGTCGATGGGTCGTTTGTCCATGCAAACCAGAAGATCCCTGCTGGAAGCAAGAAGGCTGCAAAGAATGCAGCTGGGAGTCGCATTTCAGGTGCGAGTCGTCCCTTTGCTTGGATGGTCTTCTTCCTATACCAGAAGAAGTTGGGGAATACAGCAATAGCTGAGAAAATGATGCCGATTAGGACGCCTACAAAGGCCAGTCCAGCCATTCCTTCGCTCCAACCGCGCTTTTGAGAGTAAACAATAGGGAAAGCTGCGAAAAGCATATAGAGACTGTTGTTTTGTCAGTTTTGTTCATATAATGGGCTCGATGGAGAACATACACTCCGTAGACGATAGCGAGGTAGATCGACAGTAGTAGTACAATCGGTTCTCGACATAATAAGACCCAAGGGCGCGATAATGCTTCCTTCAGCGCTGCTACCAGCTTAGGTTTGCCTTTGCTGATATCAAGCTTGCTTCGGTAGACACTCCCAGTTATTTGGGAAAGACGCTCCGCTCGCTTTCGGAGCAGGACTGGAGCGTATGTCTCCGGCAAAAAGAAAAGACAGAGAAATGCCATGACAGCAGAGAAAATACACATAACACCCTCGACCCAGCGCCAGCCAGCCGACTCTGAGACAAAGCCACCGATAATAGGCCCGAGAGCAGGACCGAGAAAAGGAGCTATGCAGAAGAGACCGCTAGCAAGACCGCGACTCACTGCTGGAAAGGTGTCTGCGTTAACACCTCCAGCAACCGCAAACGGAGCAGAACCAGCTGCTCCTCCGAAGAAGCGAAGGATGATCAGAGTTTGGATATTCTGCGATCCAGTGGTCGCGGCCGTAAATGCCGTCAGCGTCACGCCGCTGGCAATCAAGATGTATCGGCGACCATAAACCTCGCTGAGAGGCGCCCAAAACAGAGGACCGAGTGCGAATCCGAGCACGAAGAGCGAAATACCCAAGAGAGCAAGCTCCTCGCTCACTTTGAAGTCCTCAATGATCTCAACAACACCTCCCGAGTACGCAGACGATGTCAAGGCAATTGCGAGGGTATCGACACCAACCAGCAGTGTAATCAACCATTTAGTCGTAGATTTGTATTTCATAGGATCGCGCGGGTCGTTGTCCATCCAAGTAACCTGGTATGGATCCTCCTCTGTTCCCGCTCCATCATATTTGTAGTCGACAACATCATCCGTAACATGGCCCTGGTCGAAGATCGAGCGCCAAATCGGCATTCTCGCGGGGTTTGTAGCTTCCCCAGCGGCAATATCAGCCATGGCCGCGATTGGGGCTATTCATATAGCACTTTCGAGATGTTTTGCTGGTAGGATCAAAGGAGCAAGAAGGATTTCTGGAAGATAAATTCCAGGAACGCGGAGAGGGGCCCCACTGGGCCGATGACCTAGACATCCCTCTGAACAACAGCGACTGCGAATTTTGGCCCCAAATTCTAATCCAAGTTGCCTCGCACTCCGATGCGCTGAGGGAATTACTCTTACTGATTGGCCTGGGGCCAGAGAGGGGGGCCGACAATCTAGCCAACTGAACACAGGGGCGAGGACATCTTGACCCACATTCCAGGATGCTTACTGGCGATAGTCGTTTTTGAGGCACCACTTTGTACGATGATCTACAGCCACAATACGGGAAATGGCTTGATAAACATAGCAGTGGATCCATATGCAGAGTAAACGTATATTACTGGTCGATCGTTGTGGCCCCTGGGTCCGAGCCAGCCAACCGAGATCCATGAGTTCGGAGAGATGATGTTAGCGGCACAACTAGCGTCCGCAGCCCTAACCTCGCATTGCCGTAACGAATACGCAGTACGATTCCAAATCGTCAATGGTCAGGTATATGTCAGCCTAAAGCCACTTCTCTCAAACCGCCGATGTCTTCAATTTCTTTGTTTCACTTGCAGCAAAGACCTTTGGCTGAGTGTTTGTCGGGAAATAGATCCGGGACTCTCCTATAGTTGGGCGTCGACTTATCGTACTCAGCCTTTTTAGGCGCCCGGTTCAGGCCGCCCATACATAGTCTCACAGAAACGTCACTGCAGCTGTCGGTAGTAAACAAGCTAGGGAAATAACGAAGCCGATGTGCCGGAGGCTGAATTAACTGAGTATTTCGGCGAGCTATTTCGGCGAGCGTGGATAGTCAAGCCATCTACGGAGTATTGTACTTGGTACGGCCTGCTACTTACAATTTACAAGATGAAGATATGATAGACATTATCTATCGCCCTGACAAATCGCGTACACCGCTATACTGTGCTCCAATCTTTGACACATCATCACGCCAACGGCCTGTCAGCACTCATAATCTCCACGAATGTATCGCCCTGTGTCGTGTAAAAACCCAATCGGATCATGCGCATGATGCTCATAGTTCTTGTTTTGACCATCGGGGGTTAGCGCCTCCGAATGCCGGTCTGGATTTGGCAGGAGCAAAGACAATTAAATGTCTTTGAAAGGCAACATTTGATCCACACACAGCCACTTGGTTAGAAGTTAAGACGGTTCTATGTACTTGTACGTGGCGCATGAGTCCGACTACTCCCAAATTGTATAAAAGACAGCAGACCCGACACAGGGGCAGGGGCTGGCCCCTCCGTATTGTGACACGTATCGTAACGTGGTCTGTGTGCAGTACTGTAATGCCGCGTTACGTATGGAATATTCCATGAATCTTCCATGCGATGTAAGATCCTGGAACCGATCTGTGGCATTTTGAGACCGTTTCCTTGTAAAAGCCCGAGAGATTCAGCCAGGCACATATTATACAGACGCATGGAAACTTGATATGCGTCATGGGGGCTGATAGGATGAGTGTGTATTGGGAAGCAGCTCTCCACAGTAAACATAGTTAGGCAGGATGTCCGAGTGTGCCAATTACTGCATTCAGTAGTACCATCTGCCAAGATATACGTTAACCCGTGTCTTTGCACCCTTTGATATCTGAGACCCTTTTTGTCCTTCCAATGACTTGCACACAAATCACCCACAAGCCATAGGCCAAGATGCTCCACAAACCCGCGCGTGGGTCTAGAGTTCGGGTTCTGAGTGTGGATTCAAGTACCCGCAAGCGTGGATGAGAATCAATCTGCTGAACCATGCGCGAGCAATTGTCAGTGGAACTTGCTGACGTAGACGAGGATAGTAACAAAAGATGCCAGAAGTAGCCCAATAATCATGCGATGTGGTGATCGTGATGACCTCCTGTTCAAGAATGTGGATTTCAGCCTGCCGCTAGTGAACACAGAATTGCACCTAACCTCGTATACAACATGTGAGAAGAGACCTGGACGGCTCGGCTAGACATAATAAATCAGATCTACAATAAATGATGGACTAACAATAGCCACGTTGTGGACGCTGAGCTGACCGACACGACGATCGGAGGAATGGCTTAGCTGAAAACATGTCTTGACCTCTGGGGATTAATTGCGATGGGCCCTTGGCGTAATTTTGACTTCATAATTATCTCGATCGGCCTGCAGATAGGACAAAATCCGGATACTAGGTCTATCAGAAATCTCAGAAGCCACGCTTTTGGCGGGTCCACTATTGCCCGATCGTCAAGCCTAGAATGTTGTACGGAGTAATGCAGCGTGTTCACGCTGAGTGCCAAGTCAGAGATTCTGCTGTAAACTTGCCAGAAGCACAGAGTGAACGCCGCGGCGACGCAAGTGGCTCTTGCTTGACTGGAGCAAGGGTCGCCGATCGCTTCGATCCCAGGGACCCAGGCGATAAAGCCCACGAAAGGAATGCGGCTGCTATTATTACGTCGATTCGGCTTCCAACCCGAGATCTGAAGGCCGTTCGGCGCCTGTGGCTCAGATTGAGGTCATGAGGACCCAGTATTCGCCGCTTCGGTGGTGTTTATCGTGCCTTGTCTCACAGATGCTAATCGGTCCTTTACGAGGAGAGAAAATTTAAGATGAGATACCGCGCCCGTGGGTCATTGATATTGACGTACATCAATCAACTAGTTGACAGCCTGTTTAACGCTAGTTGAAAGACGTGCTAGTCCGCGTAAACTATTGAGACAGAAGTAAGGCTGTAGGGGTATTTGGCTTCGGTATTGTTCGCCCGTTACAATACGGGGTTCGCCTTGTAGCGCCGCAAACGACGGGAGTGTTCCAATTACTTACTTCAGTTATCTGACGAGGCCCATTATCTTGGGTCCAAGCCCCGGGGCCTTAGGGCTCCGCAGTAAACGCGACGATATACTCCGGGCCACTAATTTAGTGAGCCCAAGAAAATTGGGCCGTGACGGGAGTTCGTATAAGGCGATGGGGAATAAGAACTTGGAAATGTTACATTCTTGGTACTTCCGAAACACCTACTAAAAGTAGTGACCTCCATGTAAATGAAACTCAGGACTATCCCCCAGATTCTCTGCACTCCAGAGTAGCACGGACCAGACTAAAGGGGCTGAAAGAAAAGCTGGGAATGAATGACAGGAGAGTGGATGCTGAATAAAGTGTCTGAGCCATGTGAGAAAAACCAGATCTAGGCTGTGATCATCGGGGGCGAAAGGGTAATTTGCGTTTACCTTCATTTTGTATTTAAGAGAGAAGGAGGCCCACACTACGCCCGCATCCAGTTCTCTGTTCGGCATGAGACTCCACCGTTTAAGACGCCAGCTCACGTCATTCTTATTTTAAAATAAAATCCCATGCACCCCCTCTAGCAACTGCCCCTCCACACAAACGTTCTTGAACAGCCGCCTGTCAAGCGTTATCTATATTGCGCGTCAGGAGATGAGTTGGAGGTTGGTGGCCTTCTTAGCCACGGCCGTGGTTTGCGTGGTATGGGTTCGCATCGTTCTGCGAAAAGTATGACCAATACTTACTGGATACTCAGGGCATTGCAAAAATAATTTATCGGTTATATTTCCACCCTCTTGCGAAATACCCTGGTCCGCGACTGGGCGCTATTACGCGATGGTACGGCGCATACTTCGCATGGCGCGGCGACTTGCATTTACAAAATCTTAAATGGCACGAGCAATATGGTTAGTCGCGCGTTTCTTGGGTGAAGATAGAAATCTAATAGTATACAGGGGAGGTCGTGAGATTCGCGCCCAATGCCCTATGTTTCAACACCCACACTGCGATGAACACTATTTACAGCACCCACGCCAATGTCCAAAAGTCCGAAGGATATCTCTCGTTCAGCAACAGCCGAAGGACCCCGAACACAATCACAGCAATCGATAAAAAGCTGCACGCATTCAAGCGGCGCATCCTGACACAGGTCTACTCGGAGAAGGGGATGCGCACCATCGAAGAACGATACTTGACCAACATTCGCGATTTTACAAATTTACTCGGGCAATATGATGCGCCACCGATCACCGAAAAGCCAGGAGCAGACTGGGGAGAGACGAAGGATGTGGGAGTAATGTGTAATTGGTTGGCTATGGACATCATCACTGGCCTTAGCTTTGGCGAGGGCTTCAACCTGTTGCACTCGCCGATGTTACGATATCTGCCATCAGTCGTGCAGAAGATCGCCCAAATGAACATGATCGTGAGTAAAGCGCAGACCCGCTTCTGTTTATTACATTGCTAATCTCCATGCAGAGCATCGTTCAACCAAGCTTCTTCAACCATAAAATCAACCGCCTCTTCATGTGGTCCAAACTGCGCGACATTATCAACGCCGGAACATTCATGAGGAACCGCTGCATTGCGCGCCAAATGCTAGGCAATGCAATCCAGCAAAAAGACATCTTCTATATCATGGAGAACACTACCGATCCCAAGACGGGCATGTCATTCTCCCAGAAAGACCTCTGGCTAGAATCTATGCTTCTCCTAGTTGCAGGCTCCGACACCACGTCGGTAGCCATGAGCGCTACATTCTTTTTCTTAGCCCATCACCCTGAGGCCCTCGCCCGAGTTGTTCGAGAAATCCGCAAGAACTTTGCGAACGAAGAGGAAATCAGAATGGGCCACCAGCTGAATGATTGCACGTTCTTAGCCGCATGTATCAACGAGACCATGCGGCTCGTACCATCAGTCTCTAACATGCCTCCACGCGATGCGCAAGACGGCGGCATCATGGTCGACGGCGAATACATGCCTAAGGGAACTACAGTCGGCACAACTATCTACGCAATCCAGCGCAACCCGCGCTACTTCCCCAAACCAGATTCCTTCTGGCCAGAGCGCTGGATCCCCGATCCCACGACCGGCGTCGACGAAGAGAGCGTCAAGAACGCTAAACAAGGATTCTGCCCCTTCAGCATCGGGCCGAGGTCGTGTGTTGGGTGGAGGCTTGCCTGGGTGGAGCTGAATGTGACTGTCGCTCGTGCTCTTTACAGATACGATATGCGGCTTTCTCCGGAAGCACCATGCTGCCAAGGGAAGCGGAAGGATTGTGAGTATGCCTTTAAGGGGTATATGACTTCGAGTGTGGACGGGCCATTGGTGCAGTTCCGACCGCGGGCGTGAGCGTATTGCTTATTCTGTACTTTATGGATTGTTATGGTTTGATGTCGTTATGATTCCCAATTTTGCGATAGATTTAGATTTTTTGGAAATTTCCCACGGACAACGTGGTTTGCATTCTTGACCACGCGAACTGTACCAAGAAAAGATGATTTCTGGCCCCAAGAGCTGAACCTTATGCCTGTTTATTTCACAGGTTTTTGGTTCCAGGCCCCTTGTTTCATAGGCTTCCAATGCGTTGATCTGTGGGTCGTAGGGATCCACTACTGACGG
This sequence comes from Tympanopsis confertula, assembly GCA_026745395.1. Taxonomy (NCBI): domain Eukaryota; kingdom Fungi; phylum Ascomycota; class Sordariomycetes; order Coronophorales; family Scortechiniaceae; genus Tympanopsis; species Tympanopsis confertula. Next base: position 1,068,095 of record JAOYNU010000004.1, on the reverse strand, counting down.
TAGTTTCCAATAATTACACTGCGGGTGTTGTGCAGGATTCCTTCAGTCCGCATTAAGTAGGTGGGCAAGTTGAAAAGGCAGCTTACTGCATCTCATGATTAATGTGAACGTGTTTACCAATTAAACAAAAGCTTTGTGCTGGCCTTTCACATGGCGGGTGCAGATGTACTTATGGCATTTGACTCCGTAAACACGAGCGATGCTGAAGCATTGACCGTTTCTAATAAAAGAACAAGTCACAGAGGCGGTAATGAGGCACCCGGGTCCTAATTCCTATCTGGCTTATCGATTGTCTTACTAGCCTCGCGGTGCTGCCCTAGAGGACGAGACAACTCACCTAAGAATTAGGGCTCGGGCGCTGCGCCGTCAGCTCCAAGGAACATGTCTTGTTCCGTACAGAAGTATGTGGCGCTCTGGTTGCGGACAATACAAACCTACCAGATCCACCGTATTTGTATTTCACGATCTGTAACTTTTCAACCATGAAACTGCGAAACTTAACCCCATTTTATCTTCTAATTCGTCGAATATGGGAGGTCAGACGCCGATCCCATTACGTCTTTTTCAAAAGGAGCTTAAGACGACAAAGAAGGTTAAGTGCAGGCATGTCACTATGGGGCCATGAAACAGCCCCGGTCCGAGGTCAAGCGTCTTTCTTTGTTCCCCAGGCTTTGTCCCAAATGCCATAGTTCAATTCCTCAATCCTCTAGGAGATTGCACACGAAGCGCCCACCTTCGCCAGAATGAGTGCCTCCTTCAATATCGCCGCACATGTCATTGACGGACAATATGTCCGCGAATACCACCATGCGACAACTACCCCAGATGCCCCGCTGAAGCTCTGCATCAAGCAATATTCTCCTAAGAACAATCCAGAGCCTCAGCCTGGAGACGTGACGCTCATTGCTGTCCATGGCACGGGCTTTCCAAAGGTAGAACCCTATATAAATCCTTTCTTACAGAGCAGCCATTAACGATCACAAGGAACTGTATGAGCCGCTCTGGGAAGAGCTCCTTGCCCGCATGAACAAAGCTGGCACTCGAGTCCGCTCGATCTGGATCGCGGACGCCACCAACCAAGGTGCAAGTGGAATCATGAATGAGAACAATACCGGCAGTGACCGTAAGCTCAATCGCATTGTCGCAAAAGCCATATACTGACATGTCACAGCTTCATCCTTCGACCACAGTCGCGACGTCCTGCATATGATCAACCACTTCCGCGACCAAATGCCTCGACCTTTGATAGGCGTCGGCCACAGCCTCGGCGCAATCCAACTGTACGTTCCTATACCTCAGACAAAGCAGAAAGAAAGCTCACAATCCCAGAATCTTCACCTCCCTCATCCACCCTCGCCTCTTCACATCTCTCATCCTCCTCGAGCCGTATATAATCGAACAACTCCTCTCAGGCGATGGCTCTTTAGTCCTCGCCATGTCCGCCAGAAGGCGCGACGTATTCCGCTCCCGCGAAGAAGCAGCTGCCCAATATCGCAAAGTGCTTAAAGCATGGGACCCTCGCGTCTTCGATCTGTGGACGCAATTCGGCTACCGCGATCTCCCAACTGCCATCCATCCCACGACACCAAAGTCAATCGCAGACTCAAAGAAACCCTCCGATACGCCTGTTACCCTCACAACGACCAAGCACCAGGAAACATTGATGTACGCGCGATTGAATTTAAACCGGCACGTCGAACTTTCCCCAGCCGATGGGAAGACACATCTTGATCCTAATGACGGGCCCGCACCTCCACACGATGCCATTATAGCGCCAGATGTAATGGGTCCATTACGGCCAGAGCAACAAGTCTATCGCAACGAGCACCTTTTATCCGCAAGACTCGTCCCCTTCCTACGGCCAAGCGTGCTATATGTTAGCGGAGCTGTGAGCCCGCTCTGTAAAGCGGGAGTACACGCTCGATCAGCGAAGAGGACAGGCACGCAGTGGAGTGGGAGTGGAGGAGCTGATTATGGGCGTGTAGAGCATATCCTTATTCCCAAGGCGGGACATACGCTTCCGCTAGAGAAAGTTGGGGAGACGGCCGATGCTATGGGGCCGTGGATATCGAAGGAGGCGAAGAGGTTTTTAGAGGATGAGAGGAGGTTGCAGGATAAGTGGGAGAATCTTTCCGTGAAAGAGAAGGCGACGCTTGGGCCTGCTTGGAAGGATGTTATTGATAATCTTCCTGGGGTGAAGGAGGCGGCGATTGCTGCTCAGAAGGCTGCTGCTGCTAAGAAAGCGAAGGCGAAGCTTTAGATGACCTCAGTTGAGATGGGCTTTTTGCGTTTTGTACATATCGAGAATAAGTCGTGTAGGTATCCGACACTGTTTATAAATGATGAGATATCAACATTGAGTGACATTCAGCATATTTTGAACAGAATACGAATTAAGAACTACAGGTCAAAGCAAGCTTTGGAAGCGCGATACTGGCAAATAAGACTGAATTTGTCTTGTTTCTGTTCTAACCGTGGAATAAAAATGACCCTTTGACCCAGAGAGCCCGAAAGCAAACACCATGTTCCATACGCCAGATGCCGAACCGTCGCTAACATCATGTATCATCAAATGAAGGGTCAAAAAGCAGAAGTAAATACTAATCAAAGAACGCTCAATTGCTGCCTCCCACTGCGCATACTCATCCCCATACCCTGGCCACTCCAATCGGACGAGGAAGAATCTCCTCTCGCGCGAGAACCACTAGTGCTGCTAGCACCAACACTGATTCCAGCGGTCGTCAGAGACTCGCCATCATCAACAATAGGCGGCACAGGAACACCGACCATCACTGGTCGTACCTTGGCACCGACAAAGCCGCGTCGGTCACGGCCTGTTCGGCCACGTCCGAGCCAGTTCTGTTTCAGGGCTTTGCTGAGAAGGTCGATCTTTTCTTGGCTTACGTCTTCGGTTTGTACGCTTGCTAGAACGCTGACACATTGCAGCATGCGGCCAACTGTCTCTGTAATGACGTGCGAGGAGTCTGTTAACCCTGGCCGGTGGATAATGGTTGGTCGTTGGTTTGAGGTGGGAGGAGATGATACCGACGAAAAGATCATCGGGTCAGGGTTTGAAGAGGTGTTAGATGTTGCACGACTGCGCGAGTCGCTGCTTGATGGTCTATTAGCGAGCGCACTCATCGAGTCGGATGAATAGCTTTCTGCTCCGCCGGTGCTGAGGAGAGTCGAAGATTGTGAGTTGTAGCTACCGAAGCCTGCATCGAGGGATGCGGCGGTGCCTGGTCTGCCCCCGGTGCCAGTGCTCTTAGACGTAACGCTGAGCGTGGGGAACCCGGTGTTAATAGTGTCCAGGCTGAGGCGGGAGAACAGGTTCTTCAGAGCATCATAACGATTTAGGATCATGTAGTCACGGAATGCGATCAATACCAGATTGCGCACATCCAGCGATGCCCGACTCAAACTGCCCCAAAACTCTCGTGATTCCACAGTGGTCATCAAAGACCCGCATCCCTTGAACTCTAGGTCCAGTGGCAGGAAGACCGCCTGGATGAAGGGGAGAATTGTGCCAAAAACCAGCATCCACACCTGGACCAAATGTGGAACAACCTTTTCATCGGGAATACCTATCAAAGAACTATGATTCAAGGTAGCAAATCCAGTTGCTAGCAATTCTTGTAAGTCGGTAATCATTGACGTCGGGGTGCGTTTCTGGACACAATGCTGCAAGTGTACCAAGACAAGCTTGTTCAAATCCTCAATGGCAATACGAACGTCCTCTCCGTCGAAAATGACCAGCAATTTCGCTTTAAGGAAGTCCCATGCGTCCTCGGGAGACATGTTGTTCAGACCAAAACCCTGGAGCGTTTCTCTTAGAACAGCCTCTCCCAGCACACCAGTAGAGCTGTTCAACGAAGAAGGCGCGGCGTATCCAGAGGCAGCCGAAGCATTACCAGCTGCTGCCGAACTTGATAACCACTCCATATGTTCTGACTCCGCGGCAAGAGCTTTCTCCTCTTTCTTCTTTTCTCGGAGTGCTCGACCGCCATGGAGCAGATCCAGGCCAGTCACTGACTTGCCGAACGTAGCGCCCGGGGCTGGAGATGCAGGGCTAGTGAAAGAATAAAGAGATTTTGGTGCATTCGGGTCCGCGGGACGCGAGTTGCTCGATGCCGACGAGAGGGGTAGATTATGATGCTCATCACGATCCTTCAGCTTCAGCTTCTGCCTCGATAAGAAATGCGGTTTATGCTTGTCTTTATCTTTGGCTTCCTTTTCTGGCGGCGCGAGTGGGGGTCTCTCGGCTGCTGGGACGACTGTGCTGACGGAGGCATTGGATAGGTTGTACATTGAGTTGTTGTTGGAGGGTAAGTCAGCCACGCTGGTTGTTGAAGCACTGACCATACGTGAAAGGCCTCCGCCGAGTTTGCTTGGCGACGGAAGAGCTCTTTCACGGCTTGTGTCCTTCTCGCGGCTGATTCCAATGTGTTTCGGTTTCGAAAAGAGCTTCTTCTTCTTTTTGCTTTCTGGTTGCTCGGCTGGCTGAGACGAAGGTCCAGCCCGCGGGAACGCCACGTTCGCTGCTGTAGTTGCTGCATTTGGAGACGGTTGGTTGAGGCGCAACGGAGGAGGCACGAGTGAGGGAGGGGGCGGAGGAGGTGAGGCACTGTTGCTGCGAAGTGTTTCATCGGCGCGTTTGATCTGCTGCATGGCGGTTTGGGCGGCAATCCTGGACGCAGACACCACAGAAGGCACCTGGTCAGAGGACGCAGTCGGCAGCGAAGGCTCAAAGAACCCTTGTGAATGATGCCGGGACCGATGTCTGAGCATTTCAGACGAGGGGCCCCGGCCAGAGGGCCGGCGGGAGTCTGGCATGGGGCGACCCTGGTGTTGGGGCGAAGTGTTGGCAGATGTAGACCGGGGATGGGGAGAAAAGTAGCCTGCACCCATCGGCTGGGCGTTTATGGGCGTTATCGGAGCCGCAGAGACCGTAGTTACGTTTGAAGAAGCATCACTGCCGGACGATCCGGGGCGAGCCAATTCGTCGTCTGAATCGTCGTCGGAGGGCGGCTGGGGCTGGTGGTAAGTCGGGGCGGGCGCTCGTTGTGAACGCCCGGGGGACGAAGTGTGTGAAGTCGGGTTCATGGCGAGGCCATTATATGAAACCGTGGGGTTTGTCTTACGTGGAATTGGGGGACATTCGCGGTTCCAGGGTTGAACTGTTGCCATTGCAAAGCTGCCCCCTTTGGGTTTAGACCACCTCTGTCCGATCTCGCCGATCCTTGCGTGCCTTCTTTTTTACTCCCCCACCTCCAGCCTTCTCTATTGCTTCTCTATCCTCCGCATTGCTCCTGCCTAGTCTCCCCACCATGGCGTCTCACAATGTCAATGTCTCCTACACTGCCCCAGACACTACCAAGTCTTTCCAGCACTCTATTCCCGCCACCGCCACCACAGACTCGCTAGCCGCCAAGCAGGCCCACCTGACGGCTCTCCAAGCGCTTGTCCCACAACTCCAGGATGAGATCAACGTCTACCTGACTGCGCGCATGGAGGAGGACAACAAAGCTCAGGGCAAAGTGTCCGAAAAAGAAGCTAAAGAAGAAGACTTTTACGGCGAAGAAGTCGTAGAAGATGCGTGATCAAATGGTCATGATATAATGCTACGACTGGGTATCAAACGAAAGAGCAGGACAAAAAAAAAGCGAGAAGAGTACCAAGGCCAGCCAGCGCAAGGCGATACACCAAATATGCAGGACAAGAACAAATCAACCAGATCGGACACCAGCAACTCGATTTGCACAGCCCAGGTGGACGACAGTATTGCTGCGAACAGTTAGCGCGGCGAAATCTCAGTCCAGTCAGGAATCAAACTTACTCGGGGAAAACATTGATCACACTGCCGCCTAGCCGTTTGTGACACACCCCACAGATCCGCTCCTCTGTCACCGTAACATGCCGCGCTCTGGTCCCGCCTCCGCGAACATTTTCACCGAGCGCGAGCTGGAGCTCCGTCTGCATGTCGCGGGCGTTGCGCAGGCTTGCTACGATACGGGCCTCGTTGAAGATCGAATTAGCTGCACGCATCCGGCCCTTGAAGTAGAATTCGAGGTCCTGCACGGGCAGGCCGGCGGGGATTAGGCCGAGGGCTGCATCAGCTGGTAGTCGGGATCCGTGCTTGGCAAGGACTGTCAGCGCGGGGCCATTCTGGACTTCGTACCCGTGTGGCGGTGACAGGTATAGTGAGAGGAGAGTGAGGTAGATAGAGCGTTCGTTCTCCTGGTCTTTCTCGGGGTGAGATTCGGTGAGATGGACGTGATTGCAGTACCTGGTTCGATTAGCATGGAAAATATGATATTGGGGTGGTGACTGACTCCTCGGCCTTTTCATGATCTTCCAGTTTGAAGACGTAGATCTCAAGCACTTGTCGGTGTTGGCCCATCTTGCTAAATACAATAGCGCGGGCTTCGTAAAATTCAGGGTCTAAACCTGGTAAGCGACATGCAACGTTGTGTGGGCTTGATTGAATGTACCTTCACGGTTGAGTCGGTCCAATATCTTAGCAGGTGAGTATTGCTCGCTCTCCTTGAGCATTTCCAAAAATTTGTCCTTGGTCTGCGTGTCCGACTTGTCTGCAGCTAATTGATCAAGATATAAGATCAAAAGCCGCTGATGTAGATCAGGGGACATGTCATTCCATTCATGGACAACATGTTCCAGGTACTGTATGGCAAGCTTTGAGTCGATTCCCATTAGGAAATCAAGTACTCGAGGGCGAGGTAGGGTCTCGGCGTTCTCAGTATCAGTAAGGAATATGTCCATCCCCAATTCTTGATTGGCTCTAATGGGCCACTCTGCGAACTCGAGAATAAGATCAATCTGGTCAGGTGGAAGATTTTGTAAGTATGCAACGGTGCGAGCCGGGCCAGCCAGCAGCCCAGATTCTTCTTGTCCGAATCGTTGAAGCAAACCCAGCGCCTGTCTATGCAGTCTTTTACCATAAAGGAAATCAATAAGATCGTTGTAACGCCCAGTCTCCTCGAGTCGCTCCATGACAACATCTGGGTCGCAGAAGTTCGCAATTCGAAAGAGAGACCCTGCTAATGATGGTGTCGCAAACATATGAGCACGGAACAAGGTAGTATCAACCAAACGAGCTTTACTCCGAAGTGCTTCCAAAAATTCCTCTGGGGTTGGAAAGTCCAGTAGCTTGAGAACCGAAGCACTAGCTTCATCCTTGCCCTCTTTGGGAGCAGGGGCTTTGAGAGAGCCATCCTGGCCTAAGAACCTCTGGAAGCGTCGACGCACGTCAGCCAGATACCCTTGAAGTTCCCGGACTGCATTCTTCAAGTCCTTCTCTTCATCACGAAAGCTGCTGGAATCACTGCTTTCGTCTGTCTTGCGTAGCAGTGATCGAACAGATGCTGAATATAATGAAGGCGAGTTTCCATTAGGGCCTGCTTGTGCCTCAACGGCCCCATCTGCCTGCGAATTGTCGAGCTTCGGCGAGCCCTCAGGATCTGTGCCGTTTTGCTCAACCGTAGATAAATCACCCGCAATCGATGGGGGGTATAGGCGAATCACACTTTCTGGGGTCGCTGCAATTTCAGTGAACAAGTCCAAAGAGTCACGATACTTGTGCAATGTAAACAAGCTTTGCGCCTTTTCAAGTTGGGCGTTGCGCAGTCGTCCTGGCTTATCGCTGAGAAGAGCGTCTTCTAGCATCCCAAGCAAGCTAATAGCTTCATCCAGGTATCCCTTTTCGACCAATGAATCGATTTGCGTATCGTAGCTTAAAGCTTCCATGCGCCATATTGTTCGATCACTCGAAACGAGGAAGCCTTTCCCGGCATGAGCGAGGCTGATATTCGGCTGTGGGATATGCAGGATGCTTGCACCAGGGAGCGGAATGGACTGTAGCAATGATAAGGTCTCCGGATTGCGAACTTCTAGCACTCCTTTTGCCGTATCGTGGAGAGCGAGTAAGAATGGATATGAATAGCCGATTTCCACTGGTGCATGGCTCCACGTAATCTGCCGCCGGCCAAGAGGCTGGCCTTCAACATCGATGAAGTGGGTATTAATGTCTTTGGCGAGTAGGATCTGACCCTCGCCTAGCCTCGTAGCTAGCGGCTTTGGAACCATTCCACCCATACCAATGTAGCTCATACTGACAGCACCGACTCCCGTGAAGCGTCCTGACTCTTCCATGCTTCCGGGCCCGGGTAACTCAGTGACCTTGCCCGACTCAACATCGACCATGACATAGTTCGAGCCCAACCCAACAATCATCCTTGTCGCAGAAACCCAAGTCAGAGTTTTAATACCGCTCACAAGCGTGATCTCCGTAGTATTAGGCTCAAGCTCCATATCCCGCCAGACCCACATCAGGATCTTCCTCTTCACAGCAACCGCCAGCCTAGAGACAATAGCAGGGACATTTGTATCGGGGTCGTTTACGACATTCGAGGTGATCGCAAAAGCCGAGGCGCCTTTCGTTTGTGCCAGTTGTTCGTGGAGCTCGTATGTCTGCGAGTCATGCAGAGAGATAAGACCGCCGGATAAGGAGACGATAGTATGAGCCTCTTTAACAAGAGCTAACTGTTCGATTTTGTACCGGGCAAACTTCTCCAGCTCTCGCAGGAGCTCTGTTTTGCCGTCGTCCGTGACTCGGTAGATGCGGAGAGTGCCATTGCTGAGGCCTGCGAGCAGTCGGTCGCCGTAGGCAAGCACTGAGTCGATCTTGGATTTATCGCGTGGTTTAAGCTCGACCAGCGGTCGCGCGGTGAATGCGGACAACATCGCGCGAGCCGACAGGGTCAATTGCTGGACCTGTGTTCTTCGAGGGTGAGGGAGCTCCCACGATGTCTGGTGACGTCTGTGATGACTCAGCGGAGCGAATCTATATTGATTCCTCAGGCGACAAATGCCGACTACCAAGATCAAGCTAGAAACTCGCATGATGTTGTGCATATTTTAAGTATTTTTGAAGCAATTTTTACCAGCTTTGAATATGCCGTTCATTAGTTGCATGAGGAAAAGCCAGATCAGCAGCTTGATTGACAGTTAGATCAATGTTTCGTACCGCCGAAAACTAATAGCAAACCATCGCGATCAAGCTTCGAAACGCAATTTACTAAGCTTATTCTTCATGACTGTATTGTGAATAATAATTTGGAGTGAATTCGCGTATATTCATATTTTTGGTATCTGATTCGTATCTAAAGCCAACTCACAAAGCCCCATGCCTATTCTCATATGCAACGCCAAGACTCATTCCCTTAGAAGCCTATTTCTGTTCTGGTTTAGCCTCTAGCTGGGCCTCCATTTAATGGCCCTTTTGGCCTTCAGCGGGGAAATCCTGATGTTTAGCGGATGTTCCCTTGCCTCGCCACGTCGACACGGCAGGGATATCTGCCTTGAAGCGTTCCTCGTTTGTTCCATAAGCTCTTGGGGTCAGCTTGATAAGTGTGTGCAGCGGCACCTCCATCCATGGACTCTTCTCCTGGGGCACATTCATGAAGTAGGCATAGATGCACCGCAGAACAGCCTGGTGGGTAACGATAACCACATTCTCACTGCGTTCCAGTTCCATGATAATAGGTTCTAAGCGGATCACAACGTCTCTGTAAGACTCTCCGCCGCGGTATCGGTAGTTGTATTTGTCTTCGTCGCGAGCAGCAAAGTCTTCTGGGTACTTCTCTGCAATCTGCTCGTAGGTCAGGCCATCGCAGACGCCCGAGTCCAGCTCGTCTAGCGCCTTCCATTCGAGTTTCTCGAATCCTGTGTCTGCTTTCAAGTGTCGTGCGGTTTGGATTGTGCGGCGGAGGGTTGAGGTCCAGATCACGATCTTCGTGTTGGCAGGGATGCCTGATTTGCGCATAAGTTCTGGCAGGGCGCGCGCGTATGCCTCGCCGCGCTCGGAGATGCTGGAATCGCCGCCGATGCGGCCGGTAAGGTTGTATTCGGATTCACCGTGCTATTTATAATTAGAGATGTCGTGACTTTAATCGGGAGGTACGTACTCGTGACAGCCAGATCGAACGTGGCTTGATGTGCAAGTTCTGGATGTAGTACACCAGGCGACTTGACAGGTAGTCTCTGATCTGGTTGATGATCACGGTGGAGCCAACATTGATGAGCTTGACGTAGGTATAGTGCTTCTCGCCATCATCAATTGTCTCGTAGACCTTCTCGTAGTTGCGAATGCGGTTGCGGAAGTCCAGAGCAGCTAATTCGGGATCCTGGCCCTTGTAATCTGGAGAGGTGGTTTTTACCTCCAGAATGTTGGTCATAATGAGATCTTCATCGTCGCAAATGGACTCAACGAAGAGAGTTTCGATATTTGCCTCCTGACACTTCTCATAAATCCACTGTCGACGAGCCTTTGTAGAATTGGTCGCGTCCAGAATTGCCACCACACCCTTTTCAGAGTTGAACCAACGGATCATGTCCGACATGGCGGCCTCCGCAGCAAACTTTCGCGCGCGCTCGCCCTCCTCATTGTGTGGATCAAAGAATGTCGCCGCGGGTTGAGGGGTATTGTTACGTCGGTAGCTGCCAACGTTGAAGACGCGGGCTGGGACACCGACCCAGCCGAGGTATCGCATAGCTAAGTCATGTTAGCGAATTGATGCAACATCCATGCATGAGACAAGCTTACCTTTGCCGGAAATCAAACTCTTTCCGCGGGCCGGAAGGCCCACCATCACAACGCATATCTTGGAGTCATCGGACTGTATATTGGGCATGTCAGTCGGGCCCATGGCGGAAGTGAACCAAATGAGGTTCCACGAGAGTGGGAAACGGAGAATGGGCACGTGTGTAGCTCCAGAGGGAGAAAGAAACCAAGCACAATGGGACGAAAAGAGGGGGATCAATCAGATGATCATAGACGTGCACGACATACGAGCTGCAGCATGGTGGCGAGGTATCAAATCCCAAAAGATGCAAAGCCCCGCATAACATGACGGCAATGCCAATCCGACGCTACCCTTCGTGCACAAGAGCATTACAGTAGATGTATAGGGCTATACAGGCTGACTAGTTCCTTGCAAACTAAAGCTGCGCGTATCCGGGGAAGCAACCGAGGTAAGGAGGGGCAGCCGCAGGGGTTCCCCGCCATTCCTAGCGTATCGGGCGAAGGAATAGAGTAGTGAAGGAAGATCTGACTTACGCTAGCCATGAACACTTTGTGCTGCTGCTGGCTCCGGCTCACGCTTCCTGTAGACATAATGGCCGTAGTTGAATAACACGGGTCGGGAAGAATAGGGAGGGTCAACAGATTCCGACCCGAGGCCGAGAGAGACAGTGAACGGGTTCAATCAAGTATGCAATGCGCGGAAATGTTGGAGAAAGAGAAGATGCGGCCTCCTCCGGATAGAGAGCGACAAAGAAAAGTTTTCAGCTTTTTTCTAAGTAAGAAAAAAAAAGAAATAACCAAAAAAGAAAGGAAAAGAGGCACACTGACCGGCGAAGGATGGAGGGGCGATGCGGTGAGTCTCGAATCTGCCCGACTCCACTAAACGTCATTCCTTTCGGCCGCTTTCTCGAGATCCCTCGGCCACTCGTGATAGATTTGCGCTTTTAGACTCATTTAGGGTTATGAGTTGCATAATCCAGCAGCTCTTATTCGCACACGCAGAGATCTCCAGACTGAACAGTGCCTATGTCACCGTGATGCTCACCCTTTGCGGAGCCCCACTTGTGATGCCCGATATGGTATCCCGAGATCTATATCCATCTAGACCTTGGCAAATACGGAGTATGCGGAGTATCATTGTCCGCGATGCAGATCTTATGAAGACTGCGAATTTGAGGTGGGTATGCATCCATTGCTAGATTTTAAAGAGTTCTACTTTAACATAAATTGCAGCCAAATCGACCTTCTATGATACTCCAATCCCTGTCCTGCATATGCAATACATTGAAAGGCACAACTATCTTCGAAGAGATATTCTATGCCTGATTGTTCGAACGATAGGCTGGCCTCACTTTAAGAGGCTCACCCCATGGACCATTCTGGTCTCCCATTTGAAGGGCTGCGTTCTGAGCCTCTTCCCGGGTGCCAAAATTCACGAACAGATAGTAATGCTGCCCAGGTTCGAAGCGCTTCGCCGGGTGTGGGGCGAACAGCTTGCTCACATTTTCACTAACCAGATCAGCGTGCAATGATAATATTGATGCTATATTGACTCACACTTGGAAGGCCTTGAAAAACTCGCGAGTCTTGCTCTGGACTTCATCCTGGTCAGTCAAGCGAGGCAAGCCACCTACATAAACTCGCTTGGTGGAATCGCTGTTGGTCTTAGCAAAAGTGGCAGCAGTCTCTGCCTGTGGACGCCAACGGCCCATGGCATATATTGTCTTTGAAGGGTCGGTATTGCGCTCTCCTGTAGACTTGGTCACGCCTGGCTTGATCTTAAGTGGGCGTCCCTGCATCTCGCGGCCGTCTAGCTCAGCCATGGCGCGCGCGGCTTCCTCTTTGGTGTGAAAGTCGACAAAACAATACGATGGGTTTCGACCGGTGAATGGGTCAATTGCAATGTCGATACGCTCGCTATCGAGGTTATATGTTCAGCGGGGCCTACTCATGTGGAAAATATAGATCCCTACATGGGGAATTCCGCCGCGGCAAACACAGCTTCCACATCTTCCAACTTGGCAGTATAAGGCATATTTCCTACATAAAGACGACGGCCTTCAGAAATTGCTCGTGGCGCATGAGGGCTTGGGCGGCTGAAGGCAGCTCGGGAGGTATTCGCATTCGCATTGGCGTTGATGTTGGAGCTTGTTCGTCGGGTTGGAGAGGACTGCGGTGATCGCCAATTGGGAGAGTTGAACGCTCGTCCATCAGTACGGACATTTGGCGGTGGTGAGCGAGGAGCTTGAAGCTGTTAGTGAGATTGTGACAGATCCCAAGGCGCAGAGTTGAGTTATTGTAGACATACTCTGCTCTTCTGGCCTGGGGATGATGCTAGTCATTATCTTCGAAACACGGATTAACAAAGATGCTCCTGTGAATATATCTCAGAGAGTATGCATACTGGTTCGAATGACACTGCAAGAGCGAAAACAAAATAATCAATTGTAGAACCAAATTTCGTGCTGTCCACCACTTTTTTTGCTGGTAAATATGCAAACCGTGCAAACACAAACCATTGCCCCACTGAATAATTGCACCACTCGTTTGGATCACGACGCAGGATTTCTACACCTTGCCTCTGGTAAATGAGGGCGATTTTAGTAAGTTTGAGAGTCTGGTCCAGATGTATTTGCAAGAAGCCACTGGTAGTATCTGCAGATCTGATCGGCAAAGTCGGGAACTCAAAAGTGCATTTTCAGATGACCGTAGAGATAAAACGAGGTAATTGCAAGACATTGCATATTCATCAAAGCGAAATAGCCCAGAAAAATCCCCAAAAACTGCACACTGTAATTTTTCTTGCGCATTTGACTCCAAAAAGACTTGCTCGCCGACTCCAATATTGGCTGCTGCACGTGATGCCATAGATGCACTGCAGTGCAAATGCAGCAAACATGCAATGATCCACCGGCAGCTATTAATTTTTCTTCGCTTCGCTTTTCCTTTCTCCCTTTGCTTTAACCCCAACACCCTTCGAAAGACCTGGGACAAGCTTCAGGATTCGAAAAAATCCTAGTCTAGTGCGGCTGGATCTGTTTGACCTGAATGCTTTGTACTCAATTGCCTGCCGAACCAACAAGCAGCGACGTGCTGAGAAAAATTGGCTCGTCGCTGCAGCGCTTGACTTGGTAAGTTCATTTGTTTTGATGCTCTTTCACTTCAATGATGAAGCAAGATTTCACACAGACCTGTTCTGAATCACTTTGAGGACAAAACTTCAGTCCAACTGCTATCTGACGAAGCTTTTTACGATGCTATTTGTTTAACATCTTATCATGATCATTGCTAACGATCAATTCAAGTCCAGGTCAACTCAGTGGCATAACGAGCCTACCACTAGATATTATGATACCGAATTTCATCAATTTGAACTCGATTTCTTCCTTTGCATACCATCCTATCAGTATCGTTCCCGTAAACCGTACTTAGAAGATGTTAGACCTTCGGAAATCTCTGGTACAGGGCATACGCTGGCTGAAATATGCATTTGCAAAACCATGCCACTTTAATTCCCAGACAGAAGACCTTGCAATCCCGTTGTTTGGCTGGGATTATTTCTGAAGACACGCCAAGAGATGTTCATTCGATAAACTCGTAATCCGTCATCCGTTCCAATTGTACAAAGCAGCCCTCCGAAATAACTCCTTTTCGTGACCATCGAACTAAATCAAACATTATAACCCAAATCCTGCACAGGCACCATCTCCTCTTTCTCGTACAGAACTTCCGGCTGGATATTCTTGTCCATGAAAATATACCGCCTGATTACATACCGAATCTGCCGCAGCCCATACTTCGCATGGAAGCGCGTCGGCACAGAAAATACCTGATCCAACTCTTCCAGCGTCTTGCCTTTAGTCTCCGGCATGAACAGAAGAATCATCCAGAAGCCCACAATATTCCAGCCGGCGTACCACGCAAAGCCACCTTGGATCGTAAACGCAGCCGACAAGGAGGGCCATGTTACTCCGAGAAGGAAATTGAAAAACCATAGCGTTGCCGTTGCAAGAGCCATTCCGTAAGATCGCACGTACAATGGGTACACTTCAGCGGAATAAGTGAACGGAACTGGTCCCTCTCCTGGTGAGTAGACGACGCCGAAAAGATATAGGCCTAATGCGATGCAACCAATGTGCGCGGCATGATGGGTGTCATCGGGAATCCAGAAACTGAAGCCTGTAAAGAACATGGCGAGAGCCATGAGAGGGAATGTGACGAGGAGGAGGTTTCGGCGACCAAATGTATCGATCGTGTAGACGGCTGGTATGGCGAAGACCCAGTTGATCACGCCCCAACCGAGAGATGCGCCCAATGCCGAGGGAGGTGAGAATTTTGCTTGCTGGTAATGGTTAGCTGTGTGGTTTCTTGCTCATGTACCAGAGGAGATGCATACCAAGAAAATCTCAGATGAATAGTAGGCGATGACGTTGACTCCGCAGAACTAGCCAAGTTAGTTACGGACTGGAATTTGGGCAAGAGTGCATACCTGTTGCAAGAACATGACAATCTCAGAAGCCAACATGGCTCGTCGATTTCGGGGGACAGTGATGAGTTCCAGAAGCTTGTTCTGGCCCAGTTTCATACTATTCTCAGCTTCAAGAAGGGTGTACATGTAGTACATGTCCCGAGCAGCCTGTATCTTATGATACCGCACCGAGCAAATCGATCGATATGCGCGATAGTACTGCTTTTTAGCCATGTACCAACGTGGTGACTCAGGACAGAAGAACACAAATGCACAAACAACAAGAGCAGGGAGCAGAGCCGAAGCCAGCATCAGCCTCCAATTGAGGCCAACAACAGTCGGTGGATCCGGGACTTGATAGAATATCAAGTCAGCCGCATACCCAAGCATGATTCCAAAGGCAGTCCACATTTGCCACTGCATGACCAGGGCACCACGAATCGCTGGTGGTGCCGTCTCTGCGGCATAGACAGGTACAGTCGCAGACTTGGGACCAATACCCAACCCTAAGGCAAAACGTGCGATGAACAAACCCCACCATGTAGAGACAAACCCCTGCCAAATACAAGCTAGTGCGCTAAAGCAACATGTCAAGAATATTGTTCCACGTCGGCCGAAATAGTGGTTGAACGGGACAGTCAACCAACATCCGACGAACGCACAGCAGAGATAAGGCGCAGAGTTGACCAAGCCAGAAAGCCATGTCTCTCTTGATCCCTGCCCTGAAAGTCCAAACTGCGGTTTATACCAAATCTGAGCACCGTTCACAACCGTCTCATCTACAATCCAAGTATAGGTTAGCACAGTACACGAAAGAGGAAAAGAGAACTTTCTTACCCATTCCCTGCACAGCAGCAGAAAGAGAGCACAACGCGATGACTGCGTACATCGACCATGGCTGCGACCACCGATTTGCAAATTCTTGACGCAATATTTCCTTCTCTCTGGCCGTCAGACCAACGACCTTCTCGTATTTCTCTGGTGCTTGAGCCAAAACGGCACCTAACTCGAAAGCGCGGATATCGGATTCATCGTCGCCGATCTCGTTTGAAATCGCAAATGTTCGACCTTGTCTTCGTAGTTCGGAGTGACTGAATCCGGCCAGCGGATTAGATAGTTTGGCGTTGATGTTTCGTCGCGCACGCTCAGCCGCATTACCGAATGAACGTTGAGGTACTAAACGCTGGCGAGGCGTTTGATCTCCAGGGTTATTGTCCTCAAACAAAGAGACGCTAGGTTTTCGAGGCATCATATAGCTACCCTGGGTGAGAAGGGCTCATAAAAGGCCATTAAAGGGGGGTAGTAGCTCCTCAAAGTCCTTGGTGACGAAGTGTGTCGAGAAGGTTGAAGCAAACATTAGACTGGACCTGCAAACTTTCGGTCGATTCGGAGCTTTGGGGGCTATCCTCGAGTCCACCCAGTGTCAATCCCATCATGTCAGGTATCCGCAAGTACCACGCGCAATCTGACTGGGGGTGGGGGGCCAAACTGAACCTTCGAGCAAACGATTGGCGTACAGGCAAGGAGCTGCATAGGACTGTCCCCAGTATAGGAAAGATCGGCTTAGCAAGGTCTGTTTTTGGCTCGAGGATGAGCTCCGCGTTTCGAAACGACTGCTGGCTGGACCATGTGCATCACAGCTGCAAGCCTGGTCATGGTTCGTGGTGGCCATGCTTCGTCCATTTTACGAGCCACAAGGAGCCCCCAAATTGTGAATTTCTCTGCATATTCTATAGCTTTACCAAAGCCCTTGTAGTTCTCGTATTCACGGACTTCTGCAGACCTTCCCGGAGAAATGGTTGCGACCGTAAGCACGTTTGGGCATCGGCTTTAGTGGCTCGGGATGTCGGGGTTGATCCCCAGAATCCCCGGACTTCTTGGCTCCACTTGGGGGCCAGTGGAGCACAGGGTCTTCGAAAAAGAGAATTGATTAATGATGTGATGCATTGTTCTGAAAAAACTTGGGCAGCAAAAGAAAACATCAGCTCGTTCCTGTGCGAAGTGTTCCGTAAAGTCCAAGACTTGAGTCTGCAGAGAAAAAGATGCAAGACAAGCAAACCTACATACGGTCGGACCAATTATTGTATAATCCCGGGATATAATACACTGCGTTCTTGCCAATCTATCTTGCGAAATCGAAAATTCAAGGTTACTAGAATGCAAAAGTGACTTTTCTGGTCGGTCTTTTGAATCCAGATGGATCATTATTGTTTAGCTGCTGTGTAGATCCGATCGTTAGTTTTGTCGGGAATCCTTCGCAAAAGACCCGGATGTGCGAAAATTATCCGATCTCAGTCTCTTGCTGGGCCTTTGACATCAGGCTCGTTTACATGAAACGACATGGCTGCCTCACTGCAGCAAGCATCTGCATGATCTGGGCTGTCTGGCGGTCGAAAATCTGTCTTTTTTGCTTTCATCTACTACTCATGATACTCCTCTTCCCTCGCCTCCCCTTCTCCACTTTGCTCGCAGTCTCTCCAGGTGGCAATGGCTCATACTTTATCTTTCATTACCGGAAGTTAGATCAAGTAAGCTTCTACGTATGAATTTCATCTGGCTTTGTGTGACATGGCTGTTCACGTAGGTTCGCTAGTACGAATCTTCGAGAAGGGCGATAACAAAGGCGACATCCTTTGTTATGATCCTGGAGAATCGATGATCTAGACGTAGACGACAGATTAGAGTACTTTCTCGAGTCTATTCTTTCAGGAATCTTAACGAACCATTGTGGAATAAGAGGGACTCAGGCTATCCAGCTGAAACGAAAGAGGCTTCATTGAATGCTTTTGTGTATATTGTATGCTCCTTAGGTAACTGTCATTGTGATCTCTAACAATGGCGATACCTTTATCCTTCAAGAGAATGCTCTTGTTTTTTGCCGCTTGAATTATACGTGGCAATGCTCCAGGAGTATAAATACACTGAAAGTTGTGTACCTGGTGAGCATTCATACACACTACAATCTACTTCCACTCCAAGCTTAAATTAAGTTCTCACAAACATTCCAAGGCTCTATCTACTTCCACCAAAGCTTCATTATGTCAACTGGAATTTACGAGAGGCTGAATGCCCTAAATAAGATACTACCAGTAAAGGTGGGCGACGCAACATTCATCTCTTTCAGAGAAAACCCCATAACTGGTAAGGAAGCGCCCCCGGACGGTAATTCAAATGCAGTTGTAATTGGGATTACCGGACTAGAAGATCGCTCCGCTGTGGCAATAATTTCGCAAGATGGTGCGATCCTCGCTCATCTGCCAAAATCTTCGCGCAAGGGGGACCAATACCGTGAACAATCCAGTGAACTGTGGGATAAAGTTACTGCGCGTGTGATGTCAAAGGTGAGACAGCTGTATCTCAATCATACGAAGCACTTTCAGCCGAAGAAAACGAAGGCTTTTGTTGTCGGGTTTATGGATGGATTGTCTTTGATCAACCAATTGGAAGTGACTAAGTTTATTTGGCAGAAACTTAGCGTTTTTCCGATTAACAAATACCATAGAAAACCGCCAAAGCCAGATGTTCCTGGTCGAGGAACAGTTGTTGTTACTCGTGGGGGGATGATATTTCATAATGAGAAGGAACTTTTTGACGACGTTTGAAATCCTTCAAACTTTTACATCCCATTCCAAACTCGGAACATCCAACAACGATCCTTTATTTCACCCAATTTGCTAAGTAAGTTTATAGCCTGTTATGTTCCCTTGGACCAGCATGACCAATTTCACGTCTTGATGAGATCAGGCTAGGGAAGAACTCAAAGCGCATATGAAAGGAGCTGAACTGATGAAGCAATAGATGAAGCAAATTTAGCTAATGAAGGTGGATGGAGGAGATGAAGAAGGGAAGAGGAGAGAGGGCCTGGGGAGCTACTACATAGCTAGCTAACGGTGGATTTCGCGCTATGAGGAAACACCCGGATCCTGGGTGTGGATCTCATCACGATCATTACAGTGCTCGGCACTCCTGGAGAATAGACTGGATTATTTGATGTGTCTACGTGTTGTATTACTCATTTCAAGTTTGTGGGCTGCATTCAGCGCTCCCTTTTCAATAAATGATGTTGTGATATCAATTGAGATTTTCCCAATTACTCTGAAGAATTAGCAGTCCTGGAGCGGACTTAGTAGAGCTCGGAGCCCGTAGATATCATACATGTAAGATGCTTATCAGGAGCCGCAGGAATTAGCATCCAGTCCTATAATACGTCAGATATACACTACTTAGTTTAAACAATGCCCGAACCCTAGGATTCAATAGAAGAATCCAGGAGGCAGCAGAAGATCCGCAAGCAGCTAATGCGATACTTAAAATTGTAAAAAAGCAATTGTTTGATAGGTGAGACTGAAAGTCTACGTAGAGCGAAAATCAAGGGTCATAGGATACAGAATGGAGGACGACCCAATGGAGCTAGACAGGCTTCTAGCCAGATATGCCCCCCAAAATGCGAGAGAAAATAGTACTATCCGAAGAATGACGTTCAACATAGAATCCGTCTTCCGTCGGATGTCTAAATGCCCTTTTCTTTGTTATGGATGAGAGCCGAGCCGCCCCGCGCAGTGTCGCGGGCCGCCACCGTCGGATAAGACCCCAGACTTCCGAAAGCTCATGGACCAAGGCTCGTGCTACGCCAAAGCTTGATGGCGAATAAGACCGTAGCTCCAGATAAACAGGTGCGGGGAAGCCACTGCGGGGAGCGGTTATAAAGCTGTGCCACATGTCTCTTCTGGCGCATGTCTTTATACAACTTTAACGTTGTGGATTGATAGTCACCATGCTGGGAAAGATCGCTCTCGAAGAGGCCTTTGCGCTGCCTAGATTCCAGGAGAAGACACGATGGTGGGCAGGCTTGTTTGCTACCGATGTCGACAAGCATGTTGCCGAGATCACAGACGTTGATTCAATCCGGCTGAACTTCGCCGAGAAGCACGGTGTCGGTCTACAGATTCTTTCATACACTGCGCCTGGTGTCCAGGATATCTGGGATCCCAAGGATGCACAGGCACTGGCTGTCGAGATCAATGACTACATCGCTGAGCGAGTGAAGCAGCACCCTGATCGGTTTGCAGCTTTTGCGTAAGTTTGACGACTATCTTTTATTTGACTCCATAGACTAATTCATGTACTAGAACTCTGTCCATGCATGATCCTCAAGAAGCTGCCCAAGAGCTCCGCCGCACTGTTACCCAGTACGGCTTCCTCGGAGCCCTAGTCAACGACACACAGCGCGCAGGACCAGACGGTGACGACAACATCTTCTACGACAACGAGAAGTGGGACGTATTCTGGGAGACACTCACCGAACTTGATGTCCCTCTGTACCTCCACCCTCGCAACCCAACCGGAACAGTCTACGACAAGCTATGGGCCGACAGAAAGTGGCTCGTTGGACCTCCCCTCTCCTTCGCACATGGTGTCAGTCTGCACACTCTGGGCATGGTAACCAACGGTGTCTTCGACCGCCACCCCAAGCTCCAGATCATCATTGGTCACCTGGGCGAGCATATTCCATTCGACATGTGGCGTATTAACCACTGGTTTGAAGACCGGAAGAAGCTGCTTGGGTTGCAGGAAACCTGCAAGAAGACTATCCGCGAGTACTTCGCTCAGAATATCTGGATCACTACTTCCGGTCATTTCTCAACAACCACGCTTAACTTCTGTATGGCGGAGGTTGGCGCTGATAGAATTCTTTTCTCAATCGATTATCCCTTTGAGACCTTCTCTGATGGATGTGATTGGTTTGACAATGCGGAGATGTCGAACCCTGATCGCTTGAAGATTGGAAGGGAGAATGCGAAGAAGCTATTTAAGCTGGGGCCATACAAGGACAGCGAGGCTTAAATGAACAGATAATTTGTTAGATAACGGTTGAATAATGTTCATTGCTGTTGAAATTAAGATCCGCATCCCGAGGTCGGCATGCACAAGAAAACGCCATGTTTTTGTAACGTACTGCGGCTAGATAATTGACTGGGCGGCTTCATGTAAACTGGAAAGCTACAAAGTTCAAGAGGCAATGAATGGAAGTATTGAAATGATTGATTAATGATGAAGTGCCGAACTATCAAAACTATGCATATTACTCGGTATATGCCGCCCCTCAATCCAAAATGCGTAACCGAAAAAAACGCTTCTGATGCAATCGAGGAGCAACTATGCCTTCCCCTTCAGGGCCCTTGATTTACGAAACAACCATAAAGCAGAGGAACAAGACGTTCCTGCAGCCATCAGAATTACTTCTCAAGAAGCCAAAAAGAGTTAAGAAAGCAATTTAGTTCTTCGCACATTGACTGATTGACGTGTCATTGGCAGGAGCACGGCAACTCAAAGTAGTGCGATGTTGTTGTTCATTCGGCATGAGGATGTACTTCCTCGGCGGTTGTTGTAGGGTCGGGAACAAGGTCATCTTCGTCCTCGTCATCGGGTAGAGGGACGTCCATGACCTGCTCACCTGCCCTTTCTAAGGTTCGTTTACTGAATGACCGAACGCCTTTATAGACAGCCTGTTGATGTTAGCAAGGGGAGATTCTGCTCGAAATTCGAGTGTAGGCATACCCAGAGGAAAGTGCCGATCCCAACGAGGATCATCAACCAGTTCAGTGAAGCCATACGATTGCGCCCCGTGGATCGATTATTCCCGAAGATACTCGAGCCACGAAGATTCCATGGCAACGCAGATAGTGTGAACACAGCTCTAAAGAATGACGCGAATCCTAACGCTGTAAAGCCTTTGATGAAGTGTTCCAGCCACGAGGAGGGGTCTTCCTCTAGCTCCAGGTAAATATCATCTACCACCGGGCCGAGGCAGATGTCAATGATGGGGTCAGCAATAAATCCAAGTAAGAAGATGGTTATGAAGAGAATAACAAAGGTAAGAGCAAATTGAGCGGAAGCACTGCTGATCCGACTAGCCCATGTCAGACGTTCTAATCGGTATTGAAAGTGACAAGTTGGACACTCCCAGAAGTTCCGCGTGCCGAAACCTGGGTTCGCATGTCGCCATGTCTGCAGGCATCCCTCATGAACATATCGAGAAGAGCCTTTGCATTTGCAGGGACGAAGCAAGCGGCCTGATTCGGGGTCTTCAGATTCGTAGACCACGCGAGCTTTGTGCAAGAACTCGGAAGGTTGAAATGTCGGCAGCACGGTTTCTAAGCAGATGCGACAGACTCGCGGAGGGTAGTGGCTTTGGGGCCCTTGCCCCGGCGAGCCTGGCTCATTGCTCGGATTCATGAAGAGGAGAAGGTGTCATTCTTCGTGAAATCCAGGTGTCCTCTGAGGAGAGAGAAGAGAAAGTAAAGAAGTGGAAGGTGAAGGAAGAAAATGTGGGAGCCGAAGCAGTCTAACCACATCGGACTCACCGCCTTTAAGCTGCTCAGCCCGAAGCTCAACCGCGTCAAACGTCACCCTCATCTGCCTGTTCACCTTCCCTTATTATCCTCTCCTCCCATTCTCTCCGTGATATTGTTGCGTGTGCCCTACATATATCATGGCTGACCGTTACTCCTTCTCCCTTACTACTTTCTCGCCCAGGTATGATGGCAACCTTGCAAATTGATGGTTCAGAAGCTAACTCATCTCAGCGGAAAGCTGGTGCAGATCGGTACGGTGGACTCACGGAACAATAAATGGAAGCTGAACTAATGACCATCTATTCAGAATATGCCTTGAATGCAGTAAACCAGGGTGTGACCGCCCTCGGTATCAAAGGTAGACCTCCAATGCTCTGGCTCCACTCGAACTAGCTAACGTTGTTTACAGCCACTAATGGCATCGTGCTCGCAACCGAGAAGAAGTCATCATCGCCTCTCATCGACCCTCCTTCCCTCTCAAAGATTTCTCTGATCACCCCGGATATCGGTATGGTCTACGCTGGCATGGGCCCCGACTACCGTGTGCTCGTGGACAAGGCCCGCAAAGTCTCGCACACCGGCTACAAGCGCATCTACAACGAATACCCCCCAACCCGAATCCTGGTGCAAGACGTCGCCCGTGTAGTGCAGGAGGCTACGCAATCTGGTGGTGTCCGACCATACGGTGTCAGTCTGCTGATTGCTGGATGGGACGAGGGTGTGGAGCCAGTGACAGAGGAATCTTCAAAGGAAAAGAGCCCTGAGGACAAGCCATCTGGAAAGACCGGTGGTATCCTCAAGGGTGGTCCTAGTTTGTACCAGGTTGATCCTAGCGGTAGCTACTACCCGTGGAAGGCGACAGCTATCGGCAAGCACGCAACTAGTGCCAAGACTTTCCTGGAGAAGCGATACACAGAGGGACTCGAGTTGGAAGATGCTATTCACATTGCGCTTTTGACACTCAAGGAGACTATTGAGGGTGAAATGAACGGTGACACAATAGAGATTGGTAAGTTAAGAGTGGATGTCAAGTGCCGCTGGAACTACGCTAACTTTTGCAGGCATTGTTGGTCCTCCAGCAGACCACTTACTGGGTTACGAGGGTGTTGAGGGAGCGCAAGGTCCACGATTCCGCAAGTTGACCAAAGAGCAGATCGAGGATTATCTGACCAACCTATGAGTAATAGACTCTTAAATGACATTCCATTTGTTTGATGCCATGAATCTGCTGAGTATAGTGTAATTTAAAATAATTGCATACTATTCGTCGGCTCTACGACTCTGGTCTATAAGTAGCATTCCAATAACCAGGCGAGCAATCGGGCAAAGCTTTGATCTGACCTATGGTTTCATCGCGAGTCCAGATTGACCGAAGAAGATTCGGCGTACGATACTTTGAGGCTATTGTAAAAGGAACTCGGGACGCGGATTCTTGCATTTCGACGCCAGTGGGCTGAGTATAGATTTTGTTCTACAATTTTTGAGTCCAGGGAGTTGCCTTTGCAATGGGAACACTGTAATCAAGGCGGCTCATCGCACTGATGCATCATAACCTTGAAACGCCCCCAAAGCCCCTTGCAGTAGTCTACAATTATTCTCAAAAAATAAATTTGACATGCAGTTTGAAGCCAGTCGTTGATTCTGATGAGTATGTGTGATTGATCAGAAGAGGTGTCGTGGGCATCCCAGGTTGAACCTTGGAATGCCGGCAAAAAAGCCTTCATGCGAAGAGCTCTGAGTCAAATTTACCTGTATGGATTCTCAAGATTTAAGAGAGCAATCTGAATACGACTGAGCATTTAGTTGGTTATCCGTGTTTTGTAAAAGATAAGTTTAACTTCTATTGCTCCGCTCTACGGATTTGTGCGAAGATCATCTTCCATGGGCATAGAGAGCGGATAACACCCATGGTAGTTCATGCACAGAAAACAAACCAAAATCAATAGCAGCCTCAATAGGTCATAATTGGGGGCGATTCCAAAGAATTGACAACGATCCACTTGCCCTCGATGATCTTTATCTACGCAAGACAGGTATGGATTGCAACGCTAACCACTACAGGACGGGTAGATGCTGTGTCTTGTGACTGATGAACCTCTGCGAACCAGTCTCATTAGCGAGACCACTGACCGTGCAGGGATCCCAGCTAGACCTTGCCGCCCGGCCAGGCCAGTCTGCGACAAGTCTTGCAATCCGCCCGATTTCCGGGCCCAGGATGGCCTCGTATTCCGCGCTGTACTTGATGGTTTTTGCAGCCGACGCCACTGGGAACAATCGGTGTCGATCTGGGCGTCTACCCCGGGTTTTTAAGGCCCCGATCGCATTTTAGCCAACTTGACTGGTCGGTGCCCCTCTTTTTCTCTTATTTTCACCATGGACTAGATTAGGGTTTGTGTGCAAGGGTCCAGGAAATCGCCTGCCAAAAGGCCAAGGCGTCCCCCCCCAGTCATTTCCTTAACCTACCGCACTCATACCTTGATGCCTTTGTACAACCTGCATTACTTCTTGCCGTTCTGCTCTTTTGATCGTTTGATCCTGTACCTCTTCCATTGGAGAATGTGGGCATACCAGACAGGGTGAATGGAGGCTCTTCGAGAGTCGATTCACTCAGCTAATTGCTATTTTTGTCAACTTGAAGCTTAAGCTTAACCCAACAGCATGGCGGATCCTCCACGGGATCTTTTGGATGGCATCTCCGGTGCCCTCGCTTCAGAAGGAGACGCCCTACAACTGACCCTCGTCACCTTCATCGGACTATCCTGCTACAACGTCGCCGAACTTGTCGTCCTCGTTCCATCCACATTCAAGCGCTGGCGCGGACTTTACTTCTGGTCCCTCTTGACCTCCGGCTGCATCGGCGTCGTCCCATATTCGATCGGATTCATGATGAAGTTTTTCACCCGCGCAGACTCCGTCCTCTCGGTGACTGTCTTGACAATTGGATGGTGGACCATGGTCACGGGTCAATCAGTTGTACTCTACTCCCGGTTACATCTAGTTCTGCGCGACGAAAAGACCCTTCGACGAGTGTTGTGGCTTGTTGTAGCCAATGTGTTTCTGCTCCATGTTCCGACCTCGGTGCTCACGTACGGCGCTAATATCGTGCATTCTGGCGACAAGGCTTGGATCTGGGGATATAATGCGATGGAGAAGATCCAACTGACAGGATTCACCATTCAAGAAACTTTAATTTCGACGCTCTATGTGATTCACACCGTTAAGCTTCTGCGTCTTGGTGCAGATGTTACGACCCGCCCAGACGCCCGGACAATCATGTACCAACTCATTGGTATCAATTGCGCCATCATGGCAATGGACTTGTTGTTGCTCGGCCTGGAATATGCAAATTTCTATGCAATCCAGATCACTTTGAAAGGCTTTATATACTCGCTTAAGCTGAAATTGGAGTTTGCCGTGCTAGGTCGCCTCGTGGAAATTATCCAGGGCTCTCGAAATCCGATCTCAATCGCTATCGCCGAAACTTTACCCCTTCGCTCTGTTAACAGGTCGCCTGAAACGCCGGAGCCCAGCGAAGAACAAGATCAGAACGACCCAAAGGATATGTTCACGCCGCAAGGGGACGTCTCTGTGGTGGAAGTGAGAGACTTTGTTGATCCGGGAAGAGACATTGAGACGAGAGCATGATTCATGAATGTATAATATATGAGAAATAACGCTGAAAAGTCATTGATGTATGTTTATGGTCCTTATTCACGCCGGGAATCTTCTTTCTTTTTGTCATCCACAGCGTCATTCATCCACGAGTAATCCTCATCTGACTCTTCATCCTGAGAGTCCGCGACTTCATCTTCTGCTTTGCGCTTCCTAGTAGGTGTCGGTTGTGTCAAAGGCACTGACTGTACTGGGGCAGGCTCTAACTCTGGAAGTTCGCCCTTTGCCTCACGGAGGCCATCCTATAGATTGATTAGGTCATGGCAGGGAGAATGTCTCTTTTGGAACTAACCGATTCAATCCTAAACGGAATAATCAACTCAGGCAGTCGAACAGGCAACAGTCGCCCTCCTCTCTTCGTGACCTCGAATATCCTCTCATCAGGAAAATCGCGGTACATCGTAATTCGGGTTTGGGCGGTGCTATCCCAGCCCCCACCCGCAAGAACAGGGTGAAGCGTAGCGCGTGGTTGGCCTTTGATCTTCGTATGGGCCTGATTCAGGGCTAGAACGGCAAGGTTTCGAGCCGCAAGGCGTCCAAGATGTGTGCCCAGTTCGCTAGTGACATTCCATCGACGATTCAGGAGCCACTGTAGCTCTGCTTTATCTTTGAGTTTGCCTTGAGCCATTCGGTCTTTCAGCTCAAAGGCATTAGGGAAATACGCTGGGAATAATGATGAGACTGAATCCACGACTAGCAGCGCTGTCTCTGGTGGAGGGAAGTTTGCTGGTGGGTGGGCGAGTAGTGCTAGTAAATGGGGTAGTGTTGGCGCGCGGAAGTACAAGAGATTATCGAAGTTCTCGAGATTAGGATTCAGCTCCTGGAGTCGGTTTTTTGGAAGTGGCGAGCTCGTGTCTATTCAGTTAGTCTTTGTCGTGATAGCGTTGGTGATTACCTACCAATCCATGCTACTTTGCCGCCATCGCGGAGCACATTAGATGCCACATTTAATCTAAAATGACTTAGCACTAGTTCGGTCTTTCTTCACAAAAGAGATAATCTCACGCTAATTGTGTCTTGCCCACACCTGGTGGCCCGAACACTTCAGTTACTTGGCCACGCAGGATCCCGCCCGGCTGGTCCGACGCGTTCAACGCGCGGTCCAGGCGCGACAATCCAGTGGGAAGAGGATCCTGGGCCACATTCAATGACCCGATAGACTGAGAGGCCGATAGAGAGACCAAGGGGACTAAGCGAGAAGTCAGTATTTGATATTTGACAGCTGGTTGTGGAAGGGCACATACGCGTCGATTGGCTATCAAGCCCGAGGGGGTTAGTACTGGTGCTCATGGCGCGCATAATATCAGACCAAGCTTCATGACTTGGATATGGCACTTGATGAGAGATTCCCTAGGCTATCTTCAAAGGTCCTCATCGTTAGACCAAAATGTCGGCAAGTGTCGCGTGGATGTAGTCTGTTTGGAGGTGGATCGGGATCGTAGGCAAGTGGGTCCGTTGTGCAAAACCGCCCTCGGCTTTCGTGATGTTTTTTTATACGCATCTCAATGGCTATACTGCGCGATGTCGTGGCATATTGGGTCGTCTCGCCAGTGCAATTGACATTGTTGGTGTGCTTCATTCCAATTTTGCTCTTGATATGGCCAGTAAAGCACCAATATCGGCCAAAAGGGTGCCGGCAAATCGGCCTCCCTGCAACGAAGAGCAAATTACTCGATGAATTTGATCCAAAGTATAGTGAGGGAGGCCCAGCTTCTCAAGATGCAGATGGAAAGCCTGCATGGCGCATCAAAGCACTGTTTACCTACCCGTTGAAGTCATGCGGGGGCATTGAGTTGGAGACATCAACAGTCGTGTCGACAGGCCTCGAATACGACCGACAATTCGTCTTCGCTGAACACGGCCCCGAGGGCTGGAACTGCCGAACTCTTCGAAATGCCGGCTACGAGAAGCTCGCTTTGATACATCCTGAGATATGGATCCCAGACCCTTCCGCACCAGACTATGATCCATCCAGCCCGGAAGTGCAATCGCAGGGCGTCTTGGTGATTTCATATCCGCGAGTGCTACCAGAGGGATGCATGGGAATTATTACAAAAATGGGCTTATATCTGGGACTTTTGAACCCCAGAAGCTATTTCCAAGTCCCCTTGAACCCCTCAACCCAATCCCAATGCCCTCTAATTCCCGTCCGAATCTGGAAAGACAACCCTCTATCCTACGACTATACATCCTTCATCCCAAAATCCCTCTACTCATACCTGGGCCACTCACCAAATACCTCAAAGCTCGGCCTCTTCCGCGCAAGTCCAGAACAAAACCGCCAAATCTTCCGCAACGCACCCCGCAAAGAAGCAATAGGCTTCCAACCCACAACAGCCTTCGCAGACGCCTACCCAATCCACCTCCTCAATCTCGCCAGTCATCGAGACGTAGCCGCAAGATGTGCGTCTTCAATTCCAAACCTGAGTGTCACTCGCTTCCGCGCAAATATCATCATCCAAGGCCCCGAGGCCTTCGCTGAAGACCATTGGACGAGGATCCAAATTGCTGGCGTTGAGATATACGCCGCTTGTCGCACTATCAGGTGCAAGTTACCGAATTTGGATCCCGTTACGGGAATCAGACATCCAGCTGAGCCGGATAGAACGCTTAAAGCGTATCGGAAGATTGATGAAGGTGATCGTACTAATGCTTGTCTTGGGATGCAGCTTGTGCCTGCTGTGGAGCGATTTGAGCTTGCGGTTGGTGATGAGGTTAAGGTTTTGATGCTTGGTGCACATCGGTATATCAAGATGTTGGCGCCGGGGGAGAAAGTGGAGGGTGTTTGAGGCTGATCAAATTATGGTTAACTGGTCTCTAGCAGAACTTACTGTACATCATTATGCAAGAGTCAAGATGAGACTTTGTGATGCGAGCGAAGTAGAGATAAAATTTCAGCAAGCTAAAACGACAGATAAGATTATACAGCAATAGGTTCTTTTCCAGAGCTGCCTGGCACAACAGGCTGCTCAACCTGATAGTCCTCAGAGTCGTCAGAGTTCAAGATCTCATCTGGCTCATCAGGAATCAGCAAGTTCAAAATAACACCCAAAATAGCAGTAACAGCGAATCCGTTCGTCATTACCAAGTCCACCGCATTCAAAAGACCCTCAAGCGCATGGTTATCTCCTTCGTAAGAGAAGAAGTATGACCACCAAGACGGGACAAGAGTAATACCCATTCCAAGGGCAAAGCTCGCAGTAATGACGAATCGGTTACGGCGAGTAAAGTTCACCGAAGCGATGATACGAATACCAGAGACTGCCACGGAAGAAAACAAAAAGGTAGTCATGCCACCAAGCACAGGGCTAGGAATAGAAACCAAGGCCGCAGCAAACTTCGAGAATACTCCCATAACAACAAGGAAGAAGCAGCAGCAGTATCCCGCAGTGCGGTTCGCACACTTTGTCAGCGCAATGACACCGTTGTTCTGCGCGAAGACTGACATCGGACTGATAGTCATCAGTCCGGCAATGAGACAGGTGAGACCGTTTCCGAGCACACCACCCTGGATACGTGAATCGAACATCTCGCCCTCAACCTGTAAGCGGGAAACATCGCAGGTTGCAGTGATATCACCAATAGACTCCATCATGATGACAATGTATAATGCCAGCAGCGGAAGAATCAAAGGCGGGTAGATCGATAGTGGGAATGTATGCACCCATGCGAACGAAACAACAGGGGCAGCGTCGATACCGCTGCGCTCAAAGTAGTTCGTTGCGGCAGCGACGATGGATCCGACCAGCAGACCAACCACAACTGCACAGCTCTTCAAGATTGGGGGGCCGAATCTTTCGCACAGGATAATCGTTACAAAGACGAGGAATCCCAGTCCAATGAACTGAGGACTTCCCCATAGCAATGCATGCGGCGCATCAGCGCTGGGGCACATTGCTCGAGGTGTGGGCCCACAGCCAGAACCGCCAGCCCAGTCTTCCATACCAGTCAGGATGAGAGATGCTCCAATGAGTAGGACTGTAGGGCCGGTCACGAGAGGAGGGAAGATGCGGGCTAGGATACGGGTGCTCATGAAAGAGAGACCAATCTCGAGCAATGCACAGAGACAAGATGTGCCGAGTAGAGCGCCGTAGCCTTGCGGGCAGGGCAGCTTAGTTCCGTCCTCTGCAGTTGGACAGTAACCACTGTTGTACATTTGTGTGAACGCGCCTGAAGCGACCGTGATGGTTGCAAAAGATGTACCTGGCTTGGTCAGAATCGGTCATACAATTTGACAATTTGGTAGGGATCCCTGGTTCTCGCAACATACCAACTACAGACAGAAGTCCAGTTCCGATATAGTATCTTGTGCCTTTGATATGGAAGCGAAACATCTGGATCGCAGAAAGAAGACCAGAAACAATCAACGATGTGCTGACGAGATATTGATATTCTTCCTCGCCGAAGTTCACGCCGGATGTGCCACCTAGTAGAATGGGAGGCGAGATGACTTTGAAACCGGTCAGATCAATTAACTAGAATGTTGGATGTTCCCTAACTCACCACCTGCCAGCATTGCCAGCGCGTGTTGCAGACCCAAGATCAGCGCAAGAACTACGGGCACGCGATCATCGAGGCCGAAGAACGGAGCAGACTTGCGCTTCTGCTTTGTGAAAGGGATACGGGGAGTAAATAGGAAGGCATAGTCATAGTCGCCGATGAGACCATCCCTATAGCATGTTAGTTCCGTGATATGCCTCGTCTTTCATTGTTTGCACATACCTAGTCGTAAATTTTTTGACGACGCTCCGCATTTTATCGCCAACAGTCTGCTTTGGCCGGTAATCCGGTCCGATCTGATCTGGCCCGTCCATGATGTGGAGATTTGGATCTGTGCAAAGCTGGTTCAGCACGGGCAAGACCGTGACTAAATAGCAAGCTGCTAGAAGTTCAGCTCACGAACGCGACAAAAAAGTCCACGCTATGCTGGAGATCCCCACAGTGTGGACTCGAGCGCGGCGATAAGATTGGTAGCCTTCGGAGCGGGCAGAATTAGCAAGAGGATCGAGTAAGCCCCGACCCTCGACTCGCGCCGACCAACAGCGTTTGATGGTCCGCTTATCTTTTGTGGGGCCCCTGTTAGCCACGGTTTAGCCGGGCGTTCGCGAGAGTGTGGCACCGACGGACGAGATAAGGACATTGTATGTACAATTAATCTGCTGGCATAATTGCTTTTGGCGGCGATGGAATTGTCGCTGTCCTATTTGATCTTGGCTGCTCGCTTCGATGGACGAGTCCTTGGCTCTGGAGATCCCCGGTCGCCTGCTCTAGATCCTGGGATGATAGGGCGTGTCCGCGATGCGAACGCCTCCCGTGAGTTCCCCAGCCAGACGATGTTATCGCTGATTATCTGGGGTTATCTATAAGATGGCGGAGGCCCCCGAGAACCAAGGAGGGCACCGATGCCTTATCGCAGGCCTTGACCTTGAAATCTATTGGGTATACTTCCCAGGTTCTACCAGTGAACTTGGTATATAGATGGACACCCCTGCCAGGTCGAGCATCGGTCGCAATTTGACTTGAGTCATGCGTGTACACCTGTGTGCCCTGTGACCTCCCCAGCAACGAGTGATGGAAAATAGCGATTACTGCGCCTACGATTGATGTCATTCATGGTCATTACCTCTGCTCAGCATATTGCTTGTGAACGCGCGCACCTCGGCCGGCTCTAAGATCATCTGTCAAAGCGTCGGCGCCGTTGCAAATTGGGTTGATGGCTGCTATTGATCGCTAGACCCTTGTCATTTCGATGCCATGTTTCCTGGACATGGTGATCAATGACGTTGTTATTGTTAGAGGCGGCAACCTGTGAAAGAGGTCGGAGTACAGTATAGTTAGAGTTTGCACTGTTTTCGTAGAATTTGCCACCGGCCGAAACATTGGGGCATGAGAATCATAGAGTTGCGTGCTTCTCCGATCCATTTTAGTAATCGCAGTCAAAGTCTCAAAGAGCAACTGAGTCAACAGCTGAGAAAACTACTTTTTATTTTGAAGAAGAAAAATCAAAATGGCGGCTCATCCCTGAGATCTTTAAGGCGCAGGAGTCCTTGGATGAGATGCAGGACCAAAACCTTAAAAGGGGTCACGTGTCAGGACAGAGTTCGGAGTATACGGAAGCCACGGTGGTACAAGTGCGAGTCCAACAAGACGAGACTGCCACATGGCGCCTTTCAGGCCCTAATTAGAGCAGCTAGAAATAGATAGCAGCACCAGCTATTGGCCCTCTGCATGATAATCAGGCTTATAGGCCCCTAATTGTTCCGGCGCAAAAAGGCCGTCTTCGGATAAGATTTTCGTTGTCGTGCCTCAGGCCACAAAGCGTTGGGGCGGGACCCAACATTTACTCCCAGAAAGCAGCAGAAGACCGACAGCCTCGCCACTCACTGTGGATCTTTGACTGGAATGGTCTTTCGATGCAAAAGCTTTCGGAATCCTCATGCCATTGTTCTAGCGCGAGCCGAGGGATCCTGTGACACGCACCGCCTTTCTCGTGCTTTCATTCGCCTTCATCCGGTTTCCCCATATCCGTTGGCGATCAAACCCTTCGTTCCCCCCAACGTTGGTCCAAGTGGGTCTTGCTTATAAAAAAAAGACCCTCCCCGGCGTGCCTGCCACTCTTTCTCCTCCCTCACTCCTCAATTCACCCTCCACATACAAACCTTTGCCCGTCATGTCGACTAAGGCTGAGGTTTCCCGCCCACGGCAGGCGGACACCAAGCAGAAGGTGCACATCGCCGACACCCCATTGACCAGCAAGAACTGGCACAAGCACGTCAACTGGCTCAATGTCTTCCTCATTCTCGGTATTCCCTTCTACGGCTGCGTCCAGTCCATGTGGGTGCCATTGCAGATGAAGACCCTGGTTTGGGCTGTTACCTACTACTTCTTCACTGGTCTTGGTATCACCGCTGGATACCATCGTCTCTGGGCTCACTGCTCATACTCCGCCACCCTTCCTCTCCGCATTTGGCTCGCCCTGGTTGGCGGTGGTGCCGTTGAGGGCTCCATCCGCTGGTGGGCTCGCGGCCACCGTGCTCACCACCGATACACCGACACCGAGAAGGACCCTTACTCAGTTCGCAAGGGTTTCTGGTACTCTCACTTGGGATGGATGGTCATGAAGCAGAACCCCAAGCGCATTGGCCGCACCGACATCTCCGACTTGAACGAGGACCCCGTTGTGATCTGGCAGCACCGTCACTACCTCAAGGTCGTCTTCGGTATGGGTCTTATTGCTCCCATGCTCGTGGCTGGCCTCGGCTGGGGTGACTGGTTCGGTGGATTCATCTACGCCGGTATCCTGCGTATCTTCTTCGTCCAGCAGGCCACTTTCTGCGTCAACTCTCTGGCTCACTGGCTCGGTGACCAGCCCTTCGATGACCGCAACTCGCCCCGTGACCACGTTATCACCGCCTTGGTCACTCTCGGCGAGGGATACCACAACTTCCACCACGAATTCCCCTCCGACTACCGCAATGCCATCGAATGGCACCAGTACGACCCCACCAAGTGGACCATCTGGTCCTGGAAGCAGCTTGGTCTCGCCTACGACCTCAAGCAGTTCCGTGCCAACGAGATCGAGAAGGGCCGTGTCCAACAGCTCCAGAAGAAGATCGACCAGAAGCGTTCCAAGCTCGACTGGGGTGTGCCCCTCGACCAGCTCCCCGTTTTGGAGTGGGACGACTACGTCGAGCAGTCTAAGAACGGCCGTGGCCTGGTTGCCATCGCTGGTGTCGTTCACGATGTCACCGACTTCATCAAGGACCACCCTGGTGGTAAGGCCATGATCAGCTCCGGTATTGGCAAGGACGCCACCGCCATGTTTAACGGTGGTATCTACTACCACTCCAACGCCGCTCACAACCTGCTCTCTACCATGCGGGTTGGTGTTATCCGTGGTGGTTGTGAGGTTGAGATCTGGAAGCGTTCGCACAAGGAGAACTCCGAGTACGTGCGTGACGAGTCTGGCCAGCGCGTCATTCGTGCCGGTCAGCAGGTGACCAAGATCCCTGAGCCGGTTCCTACTGCCGATGCTGCTTAAGCTTTCTATTTCCGTTCTATGACATAGCATTTTGTATGATGGGTGGGTTGGTGTACGGGCGTCTTTCTTTTCCTCTTATGTATTCCGAAAAGCGGCCTCATAGATAATTATCATGAACTAGAAACGAACACTACTTTCGATATCGAACTTTTCCACTTTGATCACTTGAGTAGAAATTTATCGTAATTGGAGAACAAGCTTCCCAATACTGACTAGCTTAGCTACTGTCATCCCACATCGACATCATAGTCAATTACCTTCCATGGGCCCATTGAATAAACTAATAAAGAGTGCTTAGATAGACGCCGGTGTCTGGATTTGTTCTGCGGGGCAAGACACCCCCGGTCGACTAACAAAGCATCCAACAGTTCTTATGCAGGCCCAGATCTGAAATAGAACCTGGCCCCCGGCCTCCAAGCTTATGTTGCAGTGGCCATAGTGCATTCCAGGAGCAGGCCAATCGATGTCTCACACGTGCCCAACTCAACATCTGTAGAATCTCACTTATCTGTCTAGTCGGACGTTCGCAAGGCTAGTTGGCGTCCGAATAAGCCTGGCGATGTCGGCGAGGCCCGGGGCCCGAGAGCTACTCCGGTTCGGCTCTGGGGCTGAAGCCACATTCACCACAGCTGCCCTCCAGGATTCTCAAAGAGCAATGTATGTGTGACTTTCATGCGCAGCTGCAGCTTCCCCCTTCTGTCTGAAACAGCTGCCCGTAGCAGAGACAGAATCCTGGTGGCATTGTGGTAGAATCAAGCTCTTAGTGCAAGCTAGCGCGGGGGACATCAGCTGACCCGCAATTCCTGTTTAGGCTATTGCGCCATTGTGTTTATACGCTATAGTTCACATGTAGATGCGACTTTATCCACAACTTGTTACATTCGAGCTGCACCTTGAAACGCACTATCCTACTGACCTACTCCTCTACACCGCTCTCTCCGCTTAAACCTCCCACCATTCTCACCGCTCGCCAACCCCTCCTCGTCCTCCTCCTCGCTCTCATCGTGGCGCCCTTCCTCCGTCTCCCCGCTCGCCTCTCGTCTGTCTTGGGCCACTTTCGTCCATATCCCAGATTCTTGACGACCTCCAGCATGGCTCCTGCTCACCTCCGGAGCCCGCCGCAGGCCCCGCCGGTCTTCACTGCCACCGCGCAGTCCATCGTGGCCGATGCCGAGCGCCTGATCGCCACCGCTCGCACCGCCCAGGACAAGGTCGTCAACGCCGTCAAGCCCGAAGCTGCCTCGTTCTCCTCCGTGATCCTTCCTCTCGCCCAGAATGACAACCAGCTCGCTTTAGAAGCCCACATCATCGGCTTCTACCAGGCCGTGTCAACAGACCAGAAGCTCCGCGATGCGTCCTCCAAGGCCGAGGAGATCATGGACGAATTCTTCATCGAGTCCGTGATGCGCGACGACGTCTTCGCTCTTGTCGATGCTGCCCTGAACAAGAACGAGACGCTCGACCCTGAGTCCCGTCGTCTGCTGGAGAAGGAGCACAAGGACTACGTGCGCAATGGTCTGGGTCTGCCCGCTGGCCCGCAGCGAGCTCGCTTCAAGGAGATCAAGAAGCGTCTCAGCCAATTGAGCATCGAGTTCCAGAAGAACCTGAACGAGGAGAACGGCGGTATCTGGTATACCCCCGAGCAGTTGGACGGTGTCCCAGAGGATGTGTTGTCGAGTCTGAAGAAGGGCGAGGGTGAGAACGCCGGCAAGCTTTGGTTGACATTCAAGTACCCGGATCTCTTCCCTACCATGAAATATGCCACCAACCCCGAGACTCGTCGCCAGCTAATGGTCGCCAACGAGAACAAGTGCAACCAGAACGTTCCTCTCTTCCGCGAGGCTATTATCCTTCGTGATGAGGCTGCTCGTCTGCTCGGATACCCTAACCACGCTGCTTTCCGTATTGAGGATAAGATGGCCAAGACCCCCGAGACTGTGAATACCTTCTTAGGTGACTTGCGCACTCGTTTGACTGATGGTGGAAAGCGAGAGGTTGAGAAGTTGTTGGCTCTGAAGAAGGAGGTGGACACCAAGTCCGATGGTAAATACTATCTTTGGGACCACCGTTTCTACGATCGATTGATGTTGGAGCGCGACTTTTCTCTTGACCAGCAGCAGATTGCTGAGTACTTCCCTCTTCAAACTACTATCCAGGGTATGCTCAAGATCTTCGAGGAGCTGTTTGGTCTGGAGTTTGTTGAGATTGTTGGCGAGGACCGTGCTTCCATTGCTCCCACTGGTAAGGGCGATGACATTGTCTGGCACGAGGATGTTCAAGTTTTTAGTGTATGGAACGATGAAGGCGAGGGCTCTGGATTCGTTGGATACTTGTATTTGGATCTGTTCCCCCGCGAGGGCAAGTATGGTCACGCTGCCAACTTCAACCTCCAGCCGGTAAGCTTTTGATACTAAAAATTACAGGCAACCAAGCTAATCTTTTCAAAGGGCTTCATTGATGTCAACGGCAACCGACGCTTCCCCGCTACCGCTCTGGTGTGCAACTTCACCAAGCCCGGTCCCAAGAAGCCCAGTTTGCTCAAGCACGACGAAGTGGTAACCCTCTTCCACGAGCTGGGCCACGGTATCCACGATCTCGTCTCGCGAACCACCTACTCCCGCTTCCACGGTACCAGCACTGTACGGGACTTCGTTGAGGCACCCAGCCAGATGCTCGAGAACTGGTGCTGGACACCCTCTCAGCTCCGCTCCCTCAGCCGTCACTACTCCACCCTGTCCCCAGAATACCTGGCCGGCTGGCAAGAGGCCCAGCAGGCACGCAGCGGCGGCAAGACCGCCACCGGGCCCCCATCTGAGCGTATCCCAGACGATGTCATCGAAAACCTCATCCGCACCAAGCACGTCAACGACGCCCTCTTCAACCTCCGCCAGCTGCACTTCGGTATCTTCGACATGACTGTCCACTCTCCCAAGAGCCATGCTGATATCGAGGCTCTGCCTCTGTCTGCTACCTACAACCGCCTTCGTCAAGAGATTACTGAGATGCGCGGCATGGAAGCACTCGGCGGAACCGACGAATGGGGCCACGGCGAGGCTACCTTTGGTCACTTGATTGGAGGATATGATGCTGGTTACTACGGTTATCTCAGGTATGCTTCCATCCCTAAAACATAAAATCTTATCTAACAGCTTGCAGCTCCCAAGTATACTCTACCGATATGTTCTATACCGTCTTCAAGGACGACCCTATGAACAAGGCTGCTGGCCGTCGCTACCGCTACCAGGTCCTCGAGAAGGGCGGTAGCCAGGACGAGATGCAGACCTTGACTGAGTTCCTGGGCCGTCCACCAAGCACCACCGCGTTCTACAAGGACTTGGGTCTCGCTTAGATCCGATATTTATAGAACTAAATAGAAATGAAATTCTGTAAAAGTTCAATACTCGGCTTCTGCTGTATATCTCGCTGTAGCGAATCAATTTACGAGCATGACCCAAAGTCATAAACCATGTAGCTTAGAGCAGCGCATGTTTTTCCATCGCATGGTGTTGGAGATCTCCAGCCCGGAGATCTCCGCCTCGTGGTCTTTATCTAGCACGCCAGAGCTCGCCATCTATCTTCTTCTAGCATCTATCTATTCATTCATTATCAAAGCCATCTCCATCTTTCCACATAGAGCTCCCATGACATGGCCTTCACCCAATTCCATATAAAAAACCTAAAGCACAGAATTGCAACGAGACAGACCACAATAAGGGGAGCTAGAATCGAAAACACCCCAAGCCCGTACGAGACGGACTGGGATGTAATTTCATTTGGCGTAACTATACTCCTCCTTACGCCAATGAGTACAAGTATCGAAGACATTCTATACCTTTGGTATTATCTAAAGATCGTGGTAGATAAGCCGATAAGCCGATAAGCACACACCGCCCGCAATATTGCATTCATCGCGAAATCCTCAAGCTGCAACACGTTCAATCCATTGCATTATACGCACGGCAAATACCATATAAAAGAGGTCAAATAAGGATACTGCTCAGCCGAAATCGATTACGACCTACGAATCGCACCCATTGACTCTAAGTGACCACGAAACAAAGCTATCACTTCCCTAAAGACCATCACCACTTGACGCGCAAGAACCAACCTTGGAAGCATCCACAAACATGGCCTCCTCTCAAAACCGCCTACAAATACGCACTCAGCACTGCGCATTCTGTAATCACCTCCTCATAGCCACAACACGGGATATCTCAACTCTCGCCCGCCGCAGCGGCGAAGCTCAAGACAAAGCTCTCATCCTCCCACTCGAAGCGCACGCCGATCTCGAAGATCCAGAGATAGCAGAGAACCAATCAGAAAACAACTCGATCTCGAAATCAAAGCATGCGACTCTCCTCCTCTCAACGACTATTCCAGACCGCCGCGCGACGCTGATCCGCCGTGAAGATGGCATTGAAAAGCGGTTGCTGCTGAGGTGTGGGCGCTGCCGGGTTGTTGTGGGGTACTATCTTGATCGTGTGCATTGGGGCTCTGCTGCTGCGGGGAGAAATGTAAGGGAGGGTGGGGAGGGAGAGGAGGAGCGTGGTCTGGAGGAGGCGAGGCCGCCTGCTGTTTACATTATTCCTGGGGCGTTGTTGGAGACGGAGAGCTTGGGAGTGGAGGGAGTTAAGGCTGTGGGGGAAATGGAGTGGAGGGGTTGGAGCGAGTAAACTCATTGTATATAATAAAGCGGTTTTGAGACTGGAGATCTATCTATATCTAGGCTTGGAAATGGATAAAGCCTGACCCGAGCACTTCTCACAAGCTGAGTGGTCTACGATTCGTCTACTGGATTGCTGAAACAGACGTATAGTTTGAACGTATGTAATGAAATACTTCAATCAAGATACAACAGAAAGGCCTGGTCCGCACCTATTCAAACCAGGTCCAATACAAATCCTCACGCCGACTCGGAAAGGTGAAGCGGTAGTTAAGACAGGAATAGTGTAAAAGAAAAAGAGGCCGAGTTCCTCGCAAGACATGTTCCGTAACCATAAAAAAGCGTGCGCGTTCATAAGACAGCCCGACAGTGTCGATCCCAGCGACCAAGCGTTGAGTGTTGGGCAAAGGCAAGGCGAAAGAGAGAGGGGGTATGGGTATTCGATTAGGGCGCTTAGTTGGCCAGGATTGTTCGCACAAGATCAGTGTAGTTGATCTCGCCGGAGCTGGTGTCAACGGCCTTAAGTAGCTCGTCGACTTCGTCGTCGGTCATCTTCTCGCCCAGATTTGTGAGGACTGCAGTAAACATGGTTAGTCATCGGGGCAAACAAAGGACAGCTCTCTGGGCCGGGGTCGCTGCGACTGGGATTCGCGGGGCCCAGGCTTGCTGTCAGCTGGGGAAAGTCACGTACTGTATCGTAGCTGTCCGACTCCAATAAAGCCCGTCATATCTTTGTCGAATACTTGGAAACCTCTGCAGTATTCCTCTGGCTCGCCTGGCTCACGGAAGCCACCGGGGCGGTTGAGGATCTTCAAGAACGACTCGAAGTCAACTAAAGTAAAGAGCAATCGTATTAGTTATCCCAGTCCATCAAGTTCGCGATCGCTTCCGATCCGGGTTTGCGATATCGTACAGTCACTGCCCACCGACTTCTCGAGATCGCCGACCTCAGTGAGAGTGGGGTTCTGGCCACAAGCACGCAGCAGGTCACCGAGCAGCTCGCCGGAGACGCGACCGGTGCCGCGGCGGTCGAAAAGCGAGAACGCTTCCTTGTAGTTGGTAGAGGCCTGATCCGACTTATTAGCCATTGCGACGGTGATTGTGGGAGGAGGGTATTCGGAGAGCAGCGAAGGGAAATGTGATTGGGGCGGAACCGGGAAAGGGGCGTCTGGATCCGTCCGCTGGTAAACAAGGGCGACTTACCATGATTTTTTCTTTTTGATGTGCAACAACAATTGAGGAGGGGAGGAATGGAATGGATGACAAGGGGAGTTTGGGAATCTGGGATTCCCACGCAGTGTGGATCAAAGACTGGTTGTTGTGGCAACGAAACACTCCACTACGCTAACAAGCGGTGTATACACAGATCGCCCCGCCATGATTATGATGCTCAGATGCTTGGATAGATGTCAAATCGGATATTTCAATGCTAGATCCCTTCAACTAAATAATACATCAAGATTGAAGCTTCTTAATGCAGCTGTCCAGCAGCCGACTCGCTTCACCTAGTAGCTCCCATCGAGGGTTCGCGAACGCGTCTCGTAGAACCATCAGTAACCCCAGACATTGATTACGACCCTTCATACTCTCAAGATCATTTGGCTCGTTTATTTCCGCAACGCGCCGCATGAATATCTCCATGTCGTGATGTCGATCGGCCGGGGTATTCAGAATAGGCGGCAAGTGCAGCGGCCCATCCAACGCAAATCCGTACGTCCATACCACTAGAGCCGCAAAATACATCACCCACGGTCGGTGAAGCAGGTAATCATCGCGAGCAAGATACCCAGACGCCTGCATATTTTGATTCGAAAACCATGTGGACAAGAATTTGAGTGCGTAGAAGGTAGCGTCTCTTGCAGATGCCTTTGTCGCCCAGCGCTCTGTCTTCTCGCGGGCCGCTGTATAGTCTCGAGAAGTGATTGACCTGCCCATGAGACGGCCAGCACCCGCGAAGATCTGAAGATCGGCTATGTCCACATGCGAAGCCATGTGAGCCAGACCGTGTAGCACGTCTCGGGACTCGCTCTCGACCGAAGGAGTCTGTCCAAGCGCTTCATCGAAATCCCGGCGCCAATTATCGAACGCCCGCAGTAAAGCCGTGCGCCATTTATCGCGCCCTCCCAATGTCTGCCCTACCCCTAGCGAGCTGACTTGCAGATCTCGTTGGTTCAAATGCCAGCTAACGCTCAGGAGGCCTGAAATGAGGATATTCCGACCAAAGGCATTCGTTCGCACAGGCTGCCCGTTCAGCGTGCGCTTGAGTCCATCTAAGAACATAACAGGCCGTACACCGTGCGACTGCAGGCTCGATTGCACCCTTGCTACTTCCGCCGCGCTAGTCGCCGCCCAGAGAGCTTCATCGCATGGCAATGGGAGTCGAAGCTCATGCGCCACCATTTTGGCCGAATGTCCGAACATCGTCGCATGTGTTGAGTCCAGCACAAAAGCTGCAAAGGCCGCACGCCGCGTCGCCTCAGCTTTGATCCAGTGTGTCCAGGATTCGTCCTCTTCGCGGGACTCGGGGGTATCGAATGAAGAGCGACCAATGAGTGAGCTTCCACGCCGCATTAATGTGAGTGTTGTATCATGGTGTATGTGAGCACGCTCATGTAGCGCTCGCGTAGATAGACCCTTTTCGTATACTTCGAGTAAGAGCAATGCTTGGAATACCCACAGCCTGGCCGGAGGTCGAAAGTCTGCATCCATGAAGATCTCCCAGCGAAGATGCCAGGCGATGAAGCTGGCTAGCTCAGATGCTGACTCTACTGCTGGGTGGCCATGGGCCTTATCTAGCGTCGCAGCGCCAATAGCGATGATGGCGAGCAAGAGAAGATTTGGGGTTCGATCAGCTGAGAAAGTCGGCTGATGCAGGATTGGTAGTTGTGAGTGGAAATGGTACCAGTAAGAGCCGATATATGTTTGTATCATATGTAAGCTGAGCACATGGTGTTCATCATCGAGGTCGCCATCCAATAGGGCATCTTTGCGCTTAGCGTCAGCCGAGTAAGCTGCTTCGTTGAAGCGGCTCCCCATAAGTTGGAGTAGCTCTTGACGCTTTTCTGAAGAAATGATTGCTGGCAGCGTCCCTGAATCGAGGATGCTCGTCACACTCATAGGGTGCTGTGGCATAACCGTGCATATATTATTGTAGGAGGGTTCATTGACGTAGAACTGATTTTGGACCATTGGCATCACGCCGTAGCCTGTACCAAAGCCCAGCGGTGCAAGTGGCTCGCTGAATAGCCATGCTGCAAAATCATCTGCCATTGCGAAGGGTGATCGGTTGTAGGTCTCTCCGCCGAAGATTGGATATGCATTGGACATAGAATCAAAATCGAGCATGGTGTCCGGTTGATCGAAAGCACCCGCAAATTCGGAGTACCCGGACACTGGAATGACTCCAGTGTCTATGCCTGTAGACATCGGGTAGGTTGTGCTGGGAGGAGATTTGGAGCTTGCTGCGGGATCGGTCATTAGGGAGTAGTCTGCCGCGGTCATAGATGGTGTTGATGGAGAGGAAACTGGGACAAGCGATTTAAAAGGGTCATCATGTCTGTCGCTAGTAAATGAATCGCGTTTCTGCAGTTGTGAGCCACGAGTAGTGTGGCGCTCGCGGTGTCGAATACAGAGGTCCTGACGGACGAAGGCGCGATGGCAGTTGGGAAAGTCGCAGCGGAAAATTTGCTTCGGGGAGTCTAGCTAGGTTAGCTCTGTTGTTCACAGCATTCCATGCGGGGTGATCTCATACGATTCAACTGGTGCCGGTAGAGGTGCTCAGCTCGAGAATAGCTTTTTCCACAGCCTTCATGTGTGCACTCGAATTTGCGATCGGACGGAGCGCGTCGGCTGCGACGACGTCGCTTGGATGGTTGGTGCTCATCGTCAGACATATCTGCTTTCACAAAAGCACCATCGAGGTCCATAAGCGCGGGCGCCGTGGAGATCAGAGCGTGTAGCTAGCTTGCAGCGAATTGCCGAGGACAGAGATGAGACGAAGTTCCGGGGGAGTGCGGAGAAAGTTGGCGGGGTTGACCCGCAGAGGCTCGGTGAATATCGTGCTGCGCATCGCGAATAAGGTTACAGTACCCTTGCATCAACTCGATCTCCAAGGGTCTCCGAGGTCCTACCAGTCTCATGCGAGGATATCGCAGCTTTATGGAGCAGATCGAATATTTAAGGTTGGAATGTAACTCAGGGTCTTTGCATTGCACCTCGGTGCATCTCCGACCGACACTAGGGTGCCAGTTTGGCTCTTTATTTGACCCACAAGGGCTTGAGAGAGCTAACTTGGAGTGAAAGTGGTTGAGGCAAGTGTCAAATGTTTGGTAGACAATTGCAATGTATGAGCTGCAGAATATGGGGATTTGACAGGGATCTGCATCCATGCTATGCATACCCCGGAACGCCGATCAATGCATGGGTCCGGACAGGTCAACAATCGGCCTTGGGCTACACTTGTGCATCAAGAAACATAGTGCAACTATGAACGATCCTCTAGCTGCATTCTGTGGCCAAAAAAAATCGAATGTGTAAAACTAGCGCGACAGGGGGAATCCCGACCAGGCGTAACGACGATAGACGCAGGCAAGTAGACCTCCGACAGCAACACCCGCTAGATTCTCTCTGTCTGATACTACGATAGGGGGTTTTAAAACTCATGATCAATATAATTTGTCCCCTGACACCCGAAAATCATCATATCCTTAGATTCACTTTTGACATATCTAAAAGCAATATGTACAAATCTAGATCTCAGCAATAGAGGGAATTTAGAAGCCACCTACGCCTCGGACCCTGTTGACAGCACCAATAACGCCTTTAGCCCAGCTAAAGCGACCTGGATCAGTTCCAATAGACCCTTGCGGGATTTCACCAGATGTCCCGTGGTGCCAGCAGCCATCTTCGGGACTTGCTGCACCATACTTTGCAGTATTTTGATTCAAGTTGACTGCCTCGAGCCAAGTCTTGCAGATGACAGACGAGTCAATCAGAACATTTATCTCCTGGCTATGAAAGAAAGATTGTGTGTCAAGATTTCCGTTACCTGCAAATCACCATTAGCATATTTTCTTAGTAGTTGATGCACTGACTGACCTTGAATAGCAATTTGCTCGTCAATAATCATTAGCTTGATATGGCAGCTTCTTTTCTTGAAAGAATTATGGATCGGCCCAATTTGATCTTTGCCAACATAGTAGTGCACGCGGAGGCGAGACTTTTCCTCATCAGAGTCAAGAGCATTGTACAGTCTGTTTGCGATCATCTCATTGGTGCCGTTTTGAAATGGCAGTAGTTCGCCAGCATCGTT
This sequence comes from Tympanopsis confertula, assembly GCA_026745395.1. NCBI lineage: Eukaryota > Fungi > Ascomycota > Sordariomycetes > Coronophorales > Scortechiniaceae > Tympanopsis > Tympanopsis confertula. The sequence continues at coordinate 1,023,985 of JAOYNU010000004.1, read as the reverse complement.
GTACCCGAGGCATAGGTATGGAGTGACTATGACACCGCGTCGAATGGCATCAAGAAGTGGCTCAATGAGGGGCTCAGCATTCATATTCGGCGTTTGGATGAAGATAGAGCTCTTTGCGTGGCTGATCGCCGAGATGAAAGCTGCATCTTGGGGGTTGTGGGTGCTGCTATGGTTTGGAGCTGAAGAGAATTTGTTAGACTGGCATCGCACATCGAATCTATTCGAGGCCTATACATACCTCCATAGGGTGGTCGATTCACCAAGGCCATCGGAACAGGATCGTGTCGAGGGAGCAAGATATATGGAGTCATCGTGGGATCTTGATCGGAGTCTGGTGCATCCCCGACAGTGTCCGGTTGAATCGTCGTATCTATAATAGATTAGAACAGTGCAGATGGCATATAGCTTTCGTAATCTACTTACTCAAATGGCGAGTCACTGCCTGAGTTGGAGTTTCCTCTCCCCTAGGACGTAGGCTCCGGTTAACTCGGGTTGCCTCCGCTGCAAGATGATTGTCATAATGCTCGGATGATGTGGTGTGCTCAGGTAATTCGGACAAGTCTTTGAATGGTTGCTCATCAGCACTTTCAAAACAAGAAATTGATGCGCTCTTGGCAGGTAAACCCAGGAGTGGGAAAGGCGGGTCAAGAGCTTTGCCCCATGAGAGTAATGCAGCATCATAGAAAGAGTCCACGATAGGACCTTCAATGTGAGCCAGCATTTCGAGATTGTCGTTGTCTTGAATGTTACTGCTCTGAATCAGAGCGATTTGCCGGTCTATTACTGTGAACTTTGCATGAAAAGTCCCGAAGATTGGGCGATGAAAGTTGATAACTTGGAGATCGACATTCGGGATCTCATCAGCAGCAGGCAGACAAACCTTTCCACTGGAACGCTGAGGATCTTCGACTGGAAGCCGATTCTCCATAACCTTGATATTTCAAATGTGTTAGTCGACTTTCCAACACCTGTTGAGAGCATAGACGAACCTGGCGCGGGTCTCCACGGTCATAGATCATCTTCATTACTATTTTCTCACCACGCTCTCCCGCCCTCTTTGATGCTTCGCGAATTGCGTTGGTCACCAGTGTTGAAGCATCTGAATGGATCCAAAAGTTTGTGCCTAGGAATATCTCATGTTTTGCCCGTGCGATACAGTTTGCGAGGTGGCGGCATAGATCGGGGAGGGGTGCGACGATAGTCAGAGGAACCACGCCAGAACTCCCTATCAACGGAGGCGAGACGACGCCCGTTAAAGGCTCTTTTTCGAGTGATGCTACAGCATCATGGAAGACCTAATTTTTTTCAACGAGGTCAGTCAAACTGTTTTATTTTCTGCCACGACGCAGAAGGGGATCATACTTGGAGGAATAGATCGCTTGGATTTGCAGAGCCCCAATCTCCACTAGCATAGGCTTTTTGTAGATCGTTCTTCTTCTCAAATTCAGATGCCTCATCCGATGGGATATCTTCCGAGCTACCCTTCTCTAAATGAGCTAGATCCCGGTGCTCATATAGCTTTTTGAAGACATGTTCGGGATCCTGTGATGGGTCTTTGGCCAACTCGGAAGTCACTGAATCAGAGTGCTTGCACAGCCCATATACTTTGGAGGTTAGCATTTCATAGATTTTTGTACTCTTAAATCTAGGGTACAAGATACCAGTGTATTTCTATAACTCTCTAGCAGCCGGTTGATTAATTTGGATGCCTGCGATGGGGAACGGTGATGACGTATAGGGCTATAGGGCTGGCGTCACAGCGTCCTGTAGGGACGCAAGAACCTGCGGATCGGCCCCATAATCATACCAAGCTTTCATGGAATTGTTCTAGTCGTAATTTGGGATGCACCAGCCAACAGGATTGTCTCTGGCCACGGCGTGCTCCGTTTCTAGCCTTGACCCCTCTCGAAATCAAGGTACACCGCGTCATTTATCTGTGCATGATATTGCTTTGCCCCGCTCGGTAAGTTCAGCTCCGTTTCTTGTGTCTATTTTATGCTTTTTCCTGTGATATCGCTTCTGGGCCGCGGGCATATAACACATCATCCTGATGCTCATGTGCATAAGTGCTAGTATGCAATCGGGAGGGGCCGGCAGGGTTTAAAGTCAAGTTGACCACAAGGTCCACAACTGTTGTACTTAATAAAAACGTCAAACTGTCATCATGAAGTTGAGGTACAAGCTTGACGAAGCCTGACATGTAAATTTTGGGGGGCTTCTCAGTATGCTCGTCTGGAAAGCGCGATGCTGGCACGTGATCATGCATATAGTTATGCGGTGCATAAGTTTAGCATGAGTCATCCGAGCAGCATGCGCCCCTGGTCATTGCCGCGTCCCGTAGGCGGGTCTCAACGGTCAAGGAGACGCCAGCATCAACAACAAAATACCTGTTTGGACAGGTAAATCGCGATTTAGTGTTCGGAAAGACCTCGTGCCACAAGAACACCTACCTGTGAACCTCTTGTGAGCATACGCATGGGCTAATGGGATCAAAGCTACCATTAGAAGACCTGCCGGGGCGGAGACCATCAGTGAATGCGCATTTTCCGGGGCCATCGTAGATAGTTTTCAGGCCTTGTCATACTCTCAGGTATGTCTCTGAATCGTTCCCTCATATCCCATTCACGCTTTCCCCCCACAATATTTTCCTTGAAACCCCTCTTTCTCATCCATTGTTCCCCCCTCTGTCCGTTCTTCATTCTGAACAGCAACATCTTCACCGCGAGATATCAGCATCATGTTTGGCCCTTCTCCCTTTTTCACGAGTACAAGCGAATCGATTGCCCCAGCCTCACTTACCAAGAAGAAACCCGCTGATCAGAAGCGCCAGAAGCCTCAGTCGCCAGAGGAGAGCGCGCCCTCGACTCCTGTTCGTGCATTTCAGCCACGTACTCCAACGTCTCCCCTACTGCCTCATACCCCAGTCTATCCTAGGACTCCAGTGACTCCTACTTACGGCCCTGTGTACACGCCTCAGAGGTTTGGCCTAGGTGTTGCAGAGCTTCCAGACACCCCGACTCGGTGTGTCCTTCATTCATCCTCTATCATCTCTCATTCTTCTAACATCAATAGCCGTCGCGTTTTTCTCCCACAAATCGAGCCACTGGAAGCTGATCCAGTCAGCTTGGCCAGACAAGACAGATTTTCTGAGCTGTCATTTGAAGCAGCGCCTGCTTCAAACTGCTCGGATCGAATTCCAGACTCCGACTCGCTGATCTCTGAGCTGTTTGATATTCTTGAAGACTCACAGTCCTCTACCTCTCCCTCTTTGCCACTGACCCCTACGACTACTGAGCGCACTTCAAGTCATTTAAAAGTACAAGACACCGGTCGCTTTGACTGTGAACCTGTCAAGTGGGCCCCGGAGTGCTTCAACAGCCCCCTGACGCCGCCTACTCCCAACAGCCCTGCACCTTCGTTTGACCAGCTGATTGGGGACAATCGGATCGGAATCGATAATTCTCGTCAAGGTTCCCGCAGGCCAGGACTGCTCTCTCGGAAGAGAAACCCCTCCGATCACGGTTCCCCTCCCGCCCGGCACCTGGTATCTTCAGCTTCTCAGTCAGCATTGGAAACCCAACTGGGCCCTCGCAAGCCACTCTCACGAAAGCTCAAGAATCAGTTTTCTACCGTTTTCGGAGACCAGTCTCCATCTGACATCTAGTCGCCTCGCGAGCTTTTGAGTGTTCTGAGTCTTATCTTTCCTCTAATTTTACGGCCTCCCAAACAGGAGAAGTCAGCAAAGATGGATTCACGCGTGTCCCGATTCCTTGACCCGTCGTCTGCGATGGCAGCGATCACTCGACATAAAGCGGAGGCGATCAAATTGGCCAGAGAGCAACAAGCAGCTGTGAAAGAGATGTGTCGTCGTGCGAAATCAGATGTTCCTCCGTACGAATTCGAAGAATTAATTGGCAAGGGTGCCTATGGAAGAGTGTACAAAGGTCGTGAAGTACCATCGGGTCGACTTGTAGCTCTCAAAGTTCTGGACATAGATTCCTTGGACTACAAGTCGTTGCGCGATTTCAGAGATGAGTCCATCAAGGACTTCATCCACGAAACGAAAGTCATGAAACAAGTGAAAGACTCCGGCGCGAAGAACATCAATGAGCTTATTGAGGCAATTTCCATCCATTCTCAGCTGTGGCTGGTCTGTGAATATTGCCCTGGAGGAAGCGTGAGAACGTTGATGCGCGCCACAAATGACAAGTTAGAAGAAAGATTCATCATTCCCATTGCCCGTGAACTTGCAGTGGGCCTACATGCCATCCACCAGGCTGGCATTATTCATCGAGATGTTAAAGCTGCGAACATTTTAATCCACGAGGAAGGTCGTCTGGAGGTTTGTGATTTTGGTGTTGCCGGTGTTCTCCAATCTCAACGAGACAAGCGATCAACATGGATCGGTACTCCCCACTGGATGCCACCAGAGATGTTCTCAACCCGTGGACCGGCCCATCAATACGGCAGTGAGATTGATGTGTGGGCGTTTGGTTGTACTCTATTCGAATTCGCGACCGGCAATCCGCCAAACGCAGGCCTCCGCGAGCGAATGCAAATCGGTCGTCAACTCAATCGCAACGCCCCTAAACTCGACAGCGAGAACTACACCCAGGGTCTCAAAGACCTCATTGCCTACGCTCTTGATTCAAACCCGGCCACTCGACCAACAATGGCCGACATTCTGCAACACCCCTACATCGTCGATACCGAAGAAGAATATCCAATCTCATCCGTCAGCGAGCTTGTCAGGAACTATTACCAGTGGTCACAGCGCGGAGGTCAGCGTATCTCCTTGTTTCATCCCGGCGGCGCCGCTGCGGCAGAGCAACCGGATGTTGAAGAATCAGAGGATGACTGGAATTTCAGCACGACCGATGGCTTTGAGCGAAGATTTTCGGTCATCGATCTGGACCAAATCGCCGCCTCTTTAGCTGAAATGGAGGAGGCAATCAACCCGACAACGCCGGCCGATGAGATTGAGTTCAGCGAAAACAGCTCCGACAGTGAGTTAGATCCAGAGGACAAGGCAAACTTCGACGAGCGAGTGCGCCGGGGTGCTGAGGCCATGGAAGGTCTCTTCAATGAGGAGAAGCCAAGCTACAAGTACGAAACCAAGAATGATTTCGTTCCGATCCAGCCCAGTCCGCCTGCAACCGATCTTCCTCTTCGTTCGGAGACTGATCGGTCATCGGTTATGTCCACATTAATTGACATCGATATCGGGTCTTTCGACATGGCTCATTACGCAGCCGGTGCACCAGCTGCACAGCCCTTCCAGCTGGCAGACGCCGACACCATTCGTGCAAACCGATCGAGTTTGCGACCGTCTCGCAACTCCAATGAGAACTCCTCCCAAGAATCTGCCAGTGAACCCGAGAGTGATTCATATGATGATGACTTTCAACCATCAACCGGTCCACGCCCTCCTACTATGGATTGGAAATTCCCTTCGTTCGGCGCGCCAGCAGAAGAAGAGAGCACACAACCGAAGGAGGAGGAGAAAGAGGAAGCCAAGGAAGACGACACATCAAAACCAGCCCAGGACGACTCGTTCCAAGCTGAAAAACGTGCTACCATGCAATGGACCTTCCCCGTCATGTCCGATTCGTCAACAGAGGACTTGGGACCTGATCGGTTTGAAACCCTTCGAGCACCACTTCCCCTTCAAGAGCAACCAGCACAGGAGATGCAGGACTCTCGACCTTCGACGTCTGCCTCGAACGCTTCTGATTCTGATTATGACCCTTTCCGCTTCGACCGCCCCGAAACCCCACAGGGCCCTACTCTTGAAGACTCTCCATCGTTTGACACCCCATTCCAGGCATCTTCTGGTCCCGACGACGGACCGAGTGACGATGTGGAGATCACCATGGATAGCTCCGTTGCTCTCGACGGCCCAGGACCAGACGAAGAAGAGGAAGAAGACGCACACCCGACGTGGAAAGCAAGCTCAAATGAAATCGATCCAAGCGACATGTCACCACTTCGCACGGCAGTTCCTATACATGATGATGGAGATACCGTTACTCCTGCCTCGGAACCTGGATCGCCTGTGTACGAAGATCTTCCCACTTCTCGGCGGGATATTCCCTCCCATCCTGCCTCCATCAAAGATATGGAGCAACCTGCAATCCCATTCCCTGCTCTCATTCCACCCAGCACGGCAAGTCTCATGGAAGGCGCTGAGGAGACGGTCGTTGCTGCTGAGCTGGATCGATTGCTCGGAAACTTGATGGAGGCACTCGGGGCCACTGGAGAAGCGCTTTCACGCGTCGGAGACCAGATAAATGAGCCCGTTCATCCAGCAAGTGATGTACTCTAAGAAATGCGTTGTATCTGAACGGCCATGAATAATGACATAGCGAATCAGTAGTCCTAGCTATCAGAATTTGAATAAAATCTCTTTCCAAAATTCGAATTTCGAGGAAAGTTCTTTGTAGCTCCAGTCCGGAGTTGTTTACGCCTATGCGATTGGAGGAAACTATAGTTAGGCCAGTCTTTGTGATGAGTGATGACTTTGTTCAAGTAAATTGTGGAGTGAAGCTTTTTTTTATGTGGCTCCTTTGATGCAAACAAAGCCAAATTGATCAAAATTGCCTCTGTGTTCACATATTTTGCTCGAATGTGTACAAAATGCGCTCAAACAGAGAAAAGTCTTCCCCGCGGACCTTAATCTCTCACCTCAATATTCCCGGACATGAGATTCGTCCTGGTCCAGCGCGTCCTCCACCCTTTCCATCCCCATTACTTCCGTTAATCCATCATCTCGCTCAACTGTCATGCTTGGAGGCTTCTCAAGCAAGAATGGTCAGGCGTCTTTCGCCTTTCCATCGGCTCCCCCCTCACCATGCACTATGGAGGAGTGGAAATCCGCGCTGGCAAAGGTGAAGGACTTGTACCTACAAGGTCAATACAAAAAATGTGCAACTACCTGTCTCGAGATTCGAAAAAACGCGAAGAAACCAGTCTGATCCCTCCTCCTCCGAGTTCACGATAGAGCCAGAACTGACGATCAAATTTCCTAGGTCAATAATGTCGTGTTAACATATCTCACCTTTTACATGGCGACGTGCTACGAGTTTCTTGGTAGATCAGCACATGTCTACTCAGTTAGCAAGGTGTCTCTTCTCGAATCTGCAATAGAGCACTTCGTCGATTGCGGAGCTGCTTTGCCTTCACCTGTTGATCTACCGCGTTTACCTGTCACTGAAGAAAGCCTGTCACGCCCAGAGTCGTTTGGAGATACTGAACTGAGATGTTACACCTTTGAGATACCTTTTATGTCTTCCACACAAGAGCTAACGCCCTCAAAAATCGTCAGTTTAATTGATACATCGATTGTAGACTTGGCGGAAGACATCACGAGCTTTTCCCCGGTTACTCCACCGTTAACGCCGCAAGAAAAGCCAGAGCAGCATTTCAGCACAGGGTGTGCTCAAGGCACCAGGGACGAGAAAACGCGACATTGGACCATAACCCAAGATGAGAAATCGATGGATGATGAAGCGAGTGACATTATTGTTCCTCTCAAAGGTCTTTTCACCGGAAAGGTAGAAAAAATGGCCAGAGAAAGTACAGACGTTTCTTTTGGTTCGAGCTTGTACAGTTCAAACCCCCAGCTTCTTTCTCCCCCTCGGACCGTAACGCCAGAGCCCCCAGAAACACCTACGAAGTCTCCAGCAAAGAAGGAGCGCCTATTTCCATCTCCGTTGCGTATCCAAAAAAGCACACATCGAAGCTTCAACAATGAAAAGACCGCGCCATCGGAACCTGAGGACGAAACTACGCCAACGCCAAGTCCTCGCTTCCGCCCTCCACGCCTACCACTGAGAGTGATACCAGCCTCTGAATTGAATGGACATCTATTAACAAGAACCCCCACTCTAAACCCTTCACGTTCATCTACGCCGACAGTTGTGGCACGCTCCGAGCACGTTTCTTCACAATGTGGCACCCCGACTACCCCAGCCGTTAGAGCTTCCTTCGGTGAACTCCCTATCCGCAAAGATCGAAATACGCCTTCCGTGTCACCCGCAGACGCGGCGCGGATCGTTCGTTCTAACCAGGGAATTGCATTCCTTCGAGAAACAATATTCCAGTGTATAGCCGACCTGCAGATCTACGTTGAGAACGTCAAGCAAATCCAGCGCCAGCGAAGATCGCGCCCTTCGCGCCGTACTTCCTCATTCTGGTCTTTCAATAACCTTTTCCACGCTTCCGAAGAAGAGGAAACAGACCCCGAGCCGGAGTATACACTCGGGCCATCCGGAGAAATCACCCGAAAGGAAACTAAGGAGCAGCGAATTGCGCGGCTTCGCGCGGAAGGATGGAGCACTATTGGCATTCGATCGCCTCAGAGCACGTTCAAGGGAGCTCGATACTATCAGGAATTTTGCAATATGGTTTTGAACGAGATAAATGTTAATCACTCATGATTGTCACGAACGATGGATTGTGGAGAAGTACGAGCGTTACCTAATTCGGGAAGAGGGTCTTTGATAAGGATTGAAGGATTCATGTTCTATGCTGGAGTTCGTACATTGTGACGAATGACGTCTTACTCCACATGATAAATCCTCTGAGCTGATAGTTAGTCGGCAATTAATGAAATCTAATTTCTTATTGGTTCGATTTGTCGGTTTTACAGGCCGTTCTTCGTCAGAGCCAAGGCTCACTCCGGAGAATTACTCATTACAGGTATAAACTACTCCCAACCACAAAGCTCCACATGGCCGTCATGTGCAAGTAGGAAATTACGTGAGATGTATTGGGGGTCAGTATTGGCATGCTTATGTACTTCAATCTGGTTGGATAAAGGTCTGAATATGACAGCACAATTATATGCTTGGCTATGCGCGGATCATCATCATCCGGAATCCTTCCGTGCTGACGATGCGGGGAGAATGGCTGGGCAGTCAACCAACAATAAATAATGCATTTTCTTTCCACTATAACTTGATGGAAGAAAGGCAAGCATGTGAATACAAAATTACGTCTGATAATATGATTTAAAAAAAAAAAAGTAAATTTAGTATCCAAAGTAAGATAGCTCCAGAATGGGAATATGTAACCTTAAGCCGTGTGGTTCAGAAGAACAAGGATAAGCCAGCAATATTAACAGCAAAACACCAAATTTGATCCCAAGAGTATATATCATGATAGCTTAGTTGACCCTATAGTCTATACCGCGACCTTCTTGGGTGAGTCGTCAATATGGACACGAATGTCCGGCGAGTTCAAGTCTTGGTAGACACCGTACCGGCCGGTTGACACACTAGAAGAACTTATTAGCTTCGAGCAGTTGATAGACTTTTTTCTTTGAATAGTCTTACCTCCACGACAGATTTCCAGTGCAGTAGAAAATGCATCCAAGGATAAAGTCATCCAAAGCCTTGGCGATTTTCGGGTCGTGCGAGTATCGGACTCTGAGACGCTTAGCCATGCTGTCAAACTCACTGATAGTGAGTTGAACAGTTCGCATAACTTCATCAACAGCTTGTTGAGCATCACCAAGCTGTGTGTAGAGAATGGGGACCAAGCTTTCAGCAGATCCCTGTGCCTGTGTTTATGTTAGAGTGGATCTGATTGATGTGGGACGTGCCAACTTACAATTTCCTTCTTGACTGATAACAAATCGTTCACACTACAGAATGGTTAGATTGTTTTGAGGGTTTTGGGAACAGTACAACAAACATACTTGCAGATGTTAACATTAGTCAAGTCCCACAACTTGTCAAACTCGGGGTCATCCGTTATGTAGCTGGGAAGGTGTGTTCCGTTGCAATATCTGGTGAACGTTATTTATCGTTGATATTCGGAGTCACGCATTAATTATGGGAGACCAACTCATTAATAGCTAAGACGACTCGGACTGCACTCGTTCCAAGACGATACTTGGAGAACTCCTCCACAGTCACAAGGTCTTCCTTGAGACGGAGAGCTTGTTCGGTCTCTGACTTGTCCATGAAGAATTGGAATTCATGCAAAAAGCGCTCTCGCTGGTCTGTGAAGTTGATTTGTTATTACGACGAACATCCGTTGAGACCTTTCGAGGGGCTTACCGAGGCTGCACGACTCTCGCAGAGCGTCACCAATATAGTCGAAGCTGTTGATAACTTCATTCTTGCTTTGCCAAAGAGCCTTGGAGCCATCTAGTCCCAAGCGGCTTCTGACAAAATCAAGAGTTTCAGCACGGTATTCTTGCCCAAGCTCAAAATCGCCAGCGAGCTCTCCAACATCGGAATCGAGTTCTGACAGCTATTAGTACTTAAGATACAGCATTGCTATAGATAGCGACCTTACCATCATCCCACATGAATAGCTATGACCTTGTTAGCATTGAGGTCCTTCGCAAAACAAAGGTAATAACTTACCCATAACGAAAGGTAAGTAGCAACTAGCAAGCCCTGATAACTGGCATTGGGCCACCAAGTAGCACCAAAGAGACCATAATCACCCTGCAACAGCTTGTGCAGCTTTGGATGATGTGGGAAGCGGCTGTGGATATGGCATTAGCCTGCATATTCTTTAAATCCTTCATGCCCACATAAGCTCGTATTCAGTACCTTGCCAGCATATGGTTTGTGTCATAGCGAACTTGATCAACGTAAGGATTCACCTTGAACGGCCAAGCACTGAAGTCATTATAGATGCCTTTGATATGCAAGGTCTGACCTTGAAGCTTCTGCAGCACGTTCTGACGGGTGATTGTAGCCATGGTAATATCCTGAGTAGTGATTAATAAGGAAGGAAGATTGTAGTACAGCGGAAGGCGTCTCATCTAAAGCTTCTTTTGCGTCCTACGCCCCGTTTTAATCGGATGTTGCCACTTATTCTTATGAACTACTGGGAGCTCAGGCTTGAACCGACCTCTGACTTTCCTATCACGGAGTTGCCGCCTTCATTGGTCTAGGGTCCGAATCCTTTCCTCGGAACTTGGATTTGCCGTGCATCTTGCCGTTGACGCATTTGCTGAGGGGCGTTCATAGGTGGTGGGTCCGCACAGAGACGCAGCTATTGATTACTCCATTGAGCATTGTTTTGCACTTCTTCATAGATAATCAATCAAGGTGATGCGGAGCCAGGTCCAGAGCGTCGGAATTCCCTCCCAGGGCCCACATTTGGGAGCCATAGTCTGGTTCAGGGGTGTAAGAGAGTTGGATATCAAGCGTCATCGGAAAATAAGCAACGGTCCAGGAATACGCGTTTATACGCTATACCCGACTGCGGTACGGAGTACCATTGGGGATAAGGCTTGATGGCACGGGCATCCGGAAACACACCGGATCCATTCTTGCCAGGATTTAAGGTCGTCAACCTGGTTAACTCAATGATGTACAAGCTGACCCACTGTTGAATCCCCCAAGGTGCTCTTGCCTCCACCGCCCAGGCCGCTGTGAAATGGTGGTCAGATCATATGTAGACGTGGCCTACATGCTGCCGAGTATGCGACTCAATAGATGGTCTTCGCTTAAGAAAGATTTACGTACATTTGAATAGTGATACCCCGATCGTCCCCACAAGACGCTATAATTTTCCACATTACGCAAGGCTATATCTAGCATGAGGAACTTGCAATCGAGATCAACATCTCAGTGGGGCGTTTAGAATCCAGACCAGATGTGCAGCCTTCTTGAGGATCATACTTATTAAAGTTAGGCTCCTACTTGGCTAAGTTAGCCTTAAGCGCTACAAGGCGCCATACTCGCCCCGTCGACAAATCGTATTGTTTTGCGATTGAAGAAAAGTGGATAAGTGGCTTCGTCCGGCCCGCTTGACTAGTTAAAACCTGACAGTCACAGCAAGATCTGAGCGTTGGGGGCTAAATTAACTGCAACCCACAGTCGTGCGGGATTTCTGAGGAGCGCCCGGTGGAACCTTGTCAATAGCCCTCGGGGGGCCACAACGTGCACTAACTACTACCTCTCAGGATCCATATCTCGCAGTGGTTCAACCCCGCTGCTGGTATCTCCTAGTGTCTTACTGTGCCTTGTCGGGGGCCGCTTTGATTCATCATGCAATGAGCCCACTCGGCTTTATTCAATCAATATGGGGGCCATGGAGAGAACTAGTTAGGGTCCGCACGAGTCCGCTTGTAGTCCATGCCCTGTAGGAATAGATGTCAACCCCGCGAGTTTACTTATTAGTGTTCCCTAGGGCGCCTCCGCTTTCAATCCTGCTCGTGCCTCGTGCTCCCTGTCTCTCTTTGATATCTAGTCATTCATTCTGTGGTGTACAACTCTAATTCGGATGTTGTATTATCCCATCTCAACTATCTTATCCAAATTCGCTTCGATTTTCTCAAGACATCTCTAAAGGTCGCCAATCATGTCGATGAGCATGTCGCCAGCGGTCCTCAAGGCTGCCATGGAGGCTGCCCAGGGCAAGAGTGCGACTGACTTCCTCGGTGGACTGGGTCCTGCCATCATCGGTGTCAGCGTCACACTATGTGTTATCGCTACTATCTTCATCGCGTTAAGAGTCTTTACATACTTCTTCATTGTCAAGAACAAGGGAGGCTGGGCCCTATTTTGGGCCGTTATTGCTTGGGTAAGTGCCCTGATGTCATCCAAGCAACTGAGCTATGCATCTGACAGTATCATAGGGCCTCGGAGTTCCCAGCACAGTACTATACAGCATCAGCGCCTACTACGGAATCGGAAACCATTTAACATTGGTGTTAATGGCACCTAAAATCTCGGACGGAATGCTATACGAATGGATTGTTGCCAACACAGTCTGCTTTTCAGTTGGATTTGGCAAAGTCGGCATGCTGATGTACATCTTGGACGTCCAAGACCGTACCTACAAAGTGGGCAAATGGATTTTGATTGGGGCAGTTGCAGTCAATGTAAGTCGGCCTTTGCTTGATTGCATTTGATTTTGTTCTTTGAAGACCAAACTAACAGGAAGAACCTATAGATGATTTGTTACATCGTTACTGTGCCCATGGTTTTCACACAATGCACACCTTCTCCTAAGCTTTGGCATCAGGAGCTCCCTGGTGTTTGTGACGGCACTTACCGAGCATTTTACTGGGCTATCTGGACTGGTGGTATGTCTCAAGAAACTATTCAAAATTACCCAGTACTTTGATTTCTAACACGAATGCTTAGCTTGGGGCACTGCCGTCGACATTCTCCTCGCTCTTTATCCCATCTTCATTATGTGGAATCTCCGCATTCGCACAAACCTCAAAATCACCATTTGCTCCCTGATGGGTCTCGGTCTCTTGACAGCAGCGATGAGTCTCGCCAAGACCGTCAGTTACGGCCGTCTTCTATCGGCAACAGATCAAACCTGTATGTGCCTTATAGATTCCGCAAATTCCGCTGAAAAGCCAAATTCTAACTTCGCATCTAACCTGCAGACCAAATTGCGCCACTCATCATTTACGGCATCACCGAGATGTGGGTCGTGCTGATCGCTTCAAGCGCAGCCCCACTGTGGCCTCTATTCAGAAAGATCGGAGGTGCCCGTGCCCAGTACGGCCCCAACAGTTATGGAAACAGTGTGATGAGCCCGACCCGAAACGGGTACCTGAAGTCAATTGAAACCAACGTTGAAAACCCTATGTCCATGAATAGCGGTGTTCATACCATGGTGTCACGACACCACGGCAGCAGGGACGGCAGCGAAGATGACATGCTCTCTCCTGGCAGCATTATGATGACCCAGGATTTGAATGTCAAGCACGAGGATGTCAAACACATGGTTTGAACTCATTGATGCTGGCATATATCTAATTCTCTTGGACGATGTTCTTGGAGTGGCTTGACGACCTTCGCTTTTTATGACCTGTATTTATCTTCACTTCTACATATACCTATTTCGGCTATCAAAAGAACTTTTGTCTTGGGGATGGAATTTTTCCTTTAACAATTTTGGCGCTTGTGGCGATCAGACTGGGGCGAGAAGGATTGATGGAGTGTTTGGAAATAAAACCTAATTGTAAACTCCGTGTTTTAGCATATGCAGACATAATGTACATCCCCTCCTGCTGGCCAATCAAAATCCGGAGAACATTTTGTTTTAATTTATTTGACTTTTCTAAAATAGTGGGGAATAATCCAATCGCATGTGAAGTGGGCACAACGGTAATCCGCCATAGATTCAATAGCGAGGCAGACGACGCAAGATGAAGACTCAATTTTGATCCAACGCTACTCGGAAAATTTCAATCTAGTTTATCAGCAAAGCGAGCATCAAAAACTTGTTATCTATGTGAATTTATTTGAGAGATTGGTAGAGAAGGAAATAGCGTCAGGTAAAACCACTAGTTCGATCGGGGGCCGAGCGGAGAGAGAGAAAGCTTGGTCCAAGGGAAACAAGAATGACGGAGTTTTTCCCACATTTAGAGATTTGGTTCTTCAATAGCCAAAAGAGGTAATCAGTTAACGCTGGTCGCAGTCTTCTCCAAAATCTTCAGAAGAGTATCTGGTTGGCTCAGGAAGGGGCAATGGCCAGACTCAATGGTTTCGGTGATCAACTTGCCCCCCGCAGCAATAGCGTCTTGGACCATGCTCTGCTGCATAGAATACTTGATTGATTGGTCCTGAGAGCAAAACAGATAAGTCGTAGGCAGATCTTTCCACGGCGCATTTGCTATAGGGCCCAAGGCAGCACCCCAATTGTGGGTCACATTCGTCTTAGCAAACTCCTCGGCAGTCTCAGACGGAAGGTCGCTATAGAAGGATTCAGCTGCGTTCTTCGCATACACAGTGCCATCCCCGTTATTGCCGAGATCCACATTTGACTGCAGGCCGTGTTTGGCGATCACGGTTTCCAACGAATCTCCATCTAACAACAGCCATGCGCTGAGTAGGGTAAGAGATACGATGCCGGCTTTGGCACCATCGGCGTATAGGTCTCGGGTAATAGCATCCGAAGCTACCATACCGCCGTAGGAGTGGGCCAAGACGAGGATAAAGTGGCCTGCCTCGATCAGCTCCTGGGCCGCTTTGCGGATCACCGCTACGTCGTGCTCACGAACGGCAGTTGGAGGACGCTCATCACCACATGAGGGGAGCCTAGGGACCTGTACCACAAACCCCGCTTTACGGAGCTGGTCACTAAAGCTATCCCAAGGCCCAGGGAGGAAGTAGCCTCCGTGGATAATGAGCACTGCGGTGGGTTTGGTGTTTGTTGTCATGGCGGAGAGGGCCGCTTTGGAGATCGTAATGCGTAATTCGGGGGTTTCGGATGTCGTCTAGAGATATCTTTGCGGTTGAACGGAAAAAGGGGTTGAGACCTTGGAGATTGAGATTCAGGTTAATGGTTATGAGTTCAGCAACAAGGTACGCTTTTCAACCTTGACTTATGAACAACGGTTCCATGAAATATGCATGCCTTTCATTGCATGGGGGCGCTACCCTTGGGTCCTCGAAGGATCACCGTGAGGATCAAGTCGCTTGGAGATTGGGTTATAAAGCGGGTCTCATCAAGTTACTCCACTGCGACCCGCCCGCCATAGACGACATCGCCCAGCAATGACCAGGGCGCGCCTCCTGAACAGCTCTTTGTTACCCCTCCAGTGGAGAGCTGCCAATCTGGGAAAAAGATAAGCAAAATTCCAAACAATAATCCGATTTTATCTTAGTTCGGAGGGTTTTGGGGGCCTTTCCACGGCCTCGGTCTGGGGCTTTTTCTCCCAACCACTAATTTTTCGAGAAACCCTAACGTGGATTTGACGCTTAGGGCGCCGCCTTGATTCGGGCCAAAACCGGCTTACAGCCACCGTTGTCACTAGTCTTGACCCTTGAGCCTGGTAGACTGTACAAACTGTGGATTTTGCGCTAACGTAGCATGCAGATCTCTGACCCAGTGGTACCTTTGTAGGTCTGGTGTTCGGTATTGTAGATATACTACGGAGTAATGCATGCAGAATAAAGCACAAAGGATCAAGTCATCGGTGGAGCTGCCTGACGAATTCCTTTTCTTATACTGGAGACTGCTGATTGCTCCTCCTGGGTTTTGTTGCATCAACCAGCGTAGACTGAGTGCGGCCGTGTACAGACATGTTGTCGTTCTTTTTTGTCCTTTGGGGCATGGTGAGCTTCGTGCTCTACCAAATCTGCCTCGTTATTTACCGTCTTTACTTCCATCCACTGGCTCGATTCCCAGGGCCTAAGTTGGCTGCAGCCAGTTTCTGGTGGGAATGTTACGCCGACTTGTTCGTCGGCGAGGGGGGTCAGTTCATGAACCAAGTAGAGGAGATGCATAACAAGTATGGTGAGTCTATATACTCTGAACTTCCCCAGTCGATTTGGAATGTTGTCTCATAATTGTATAAAGGTCCTGTCGTTAGAGTGACTCCTGATGAAATCCATGTCCGTGACTCCGAATGGGCCCCAGTGCTGTACGCTGGTCCAGGGCATGTAAGTTTCTTCTTCGCGAGATCTCTTTCGCAGAATTGATGACTGACGCAGTGTGCAGACTCGTGACAAAGACCCTTCTCTTGCACATGCTGCAGGAACTGCAGATGGAAGTGAGTTATATAGTCAGAACATATTGGCAAGTCACTAACGCGATCCAGCTTTTGGAACTGTCTCCCATGAGATTCACCGCCGAAGACGTACTCCAATTAGCTCATATTTCTCAAAGTCTTCCATTTACAAGTATTTGTACCCTAAGATTTGGGAAAAGACTATGCATATGTGCAGAGTCTTAGAGCAGCACTACCAAAAAGGCACTATCGTTAGTGGACGCGCCACTTTCTTGGGCTGGGCAAATGATAGCTTGCGAGTGTGCTCTTTCGGCAACAGCTTGAATCTTCTCGATGATCCTGAACATGCTATGCGATTCGATCGAGTTTTCAAAGCATTCGCAGTCTTGTATCCTATCACCAAGCAGTTTTCCGGCCTCATCCCATTGATCCTGGAATCACCTTTGGGAATTCGGCACTTATGGAAACCACTTGATACTATTCTTACTGTTCACGACGTGAGTTCTTGAATGGGTATTTTTAAAGAACGAAGTCTAACCAACGAATTCTAGGACATGGTTGATATGGCCAAAGAGCATCGCGAGGAGTACTTCACTCAACAAGCCGCGAAGAAAGATGTGGCTTCTGAAGAATACGCCACAAGCACCCGCCAAAACACTCTTTACCATGCTCTCACAGCTAGCAGCATGCCTGATGAAGAGAAGCACCCTAAGCGCATGGCGCATGACGGATTTGAGGTCCTACTGGCTGGCAGCGATACAACCGCTCGCAGCATGGGTATCGCGGCTTATCACATCATTGCGAACACGCACATCAACGAGCGTCTGCACGAGGAGCTCAAGACTGTTATGCCAAATCCTGACTCTGAAGTTGATCTTCCGACTCTCGAGAACCTTTCATACCTCGTAAGTAGCATCAAAGTCCTGCATCATCATCAGTTCTAACTTCCCAAGAACTCCATTGTCAAAGAGACCCTCCGAATTGGAAAGGTTACCGATCACAGACTCAGCCTTGTCGCACCTGACGAGTCGATTAAGTATGGAGAATGGGTGATGCCGGCCGGTGTAAGTAATCCATCCCCCCAGAGTACATTTTGCATTTGGCTCACAATACCGAAGACCCGCGTATCTATGACTCCGACGAGACACTCTTACGATCCCGAGTTTTTCCCAGAGCCCATGAAGTTCGCTCCTGAGAGGTGGCTTCAAGACGATGAAACTGTTGCACGAATGCACCGCGTCTTCATGCCATTCGCCCATGGGCGACGAGGCTGTCTCGGAATGCAGTAAGTTGATTGTTTAACCCCGTCGGCTAGATTCAATTTCTAACATAAACCGTTCAGCTTCGCACAGGCAGAGCTTAGAACAGCTTTGGCCACAATTTTCCGCCGTTTTCAATTTGAGCTGCATGATACTATCCGTTCTCGTGACATTGATCACACTTGGGCGCACATTTCTGGCGAGCCAAGTAAGAAGGGTAAAGGATTACATTTCAAGGTAGTCAAGATTTATTAAACTGCTCTTTCGTCAATGAAACTTCTTCAATTGCGTTTATTGATTAGAAAAAGAACAAACATTTTGAACTTTTTCTTGTAGCTCAAATTGTAGTTCTTCAAAAACATCACTTAATGAAATAAGTCAACGTTTAGAATTATCCACTTGGGGAATGCATTAATAGGAGATGTATCTCAAGCGGCAAGGTAAGTTATGAGCGGGTCTGAGCAAGGTGGGGTGAAAATGAGAGCCTAAGTATAAGAGGGGCCAAATCCCCGTAGGTCAATCTCCCTTTCCCAGTAATCTGCTTAGTGATTTCTATGCTGAAGAAAATGACCTCCAACACATCTGCTGACACTCGGTTTGTCTGCGACCGCCCAGGCCTTCCGAGAATGAATTCGCTAACATGACACAGGTCTGAAGAAGATCAAAGAGCGTATCCATTTTCAAACAATGTTAGTCACCATTCCCAATTGCTCTGAAGAAATAGTGCAACTGACTCCATCTCTTCGAAGGACACTGTTGAGACAAATCGCTTAGGTGGGGCTTGCCGAACTTCCCAGAGTGACTCCATTTGTTAACATGCATTGCACCAGACGGCCAACATGCCGTGTTTACAGTTCGAATCGGTGGCTTACATAGGGCCAAATTCGAGAATGGACAGTCTCCTCAGCGCGTTCTTGATGTAGGATGCGGTACTGGAATATGGACCCGCAGATTTGCTGCCGCAAACCCGTCTTCGCAGGTCCTTGGTATCGATCTGAACCCAGCTGCAGAGATCAATGCCAGCGAAAATCCACCAAATTGCTCCTTTGCAAAGACAGACTTTGAGCAGGACTGGTCTTTCCCGGAAAAGTTCGACTTTATCTATATGAGAATGCTCATGGCAGCTGTGAAAGACTGGCCTGCTCTCTTGGAAAAGGCTTACTCAAGCTTGAAGCCCGGAGGCACGATAGAAGTATTTGAGGGCTTCATGGAGGTCAACACTGAGAATGGAAGCACAGCTGATTCATCAGCTGCTGTCCGTTGGTTCGAGCTTGCTAAAGAATACCTGTCTTTGCACAACATCAAATGGGACCTCGCCCAAAACATCCCGGGTCAACTTGGCGATGCTGGGTTCAAGCTCACCGAAGACTTCCATGTTAAAATGCTTCTCTACCCGGATGAGAAGGACCCAGAGGCTGATCGGGATTGGATTGCTGAGCAGTACGTCAAGGATATGTATGGAGTTGTCCATGGCATGACTATTCGCATGCGCAATGATATGTCCCACAAGCTATCATCAGCAGAGTGGGATGAATTAGAGCGTGAAGCTAAGCGCGAACTTACTGAGGAGGCAAAGCAGCGCGGTTTCTTCACAAACCTGTGAGCACAATAACTTTCTTTTTGGCTCCACACTTGCTAATTATCATTCCAGATTTGTCCGTGTGGCGCAGAAGCCAAATTAGACACAGTTTCTTAAGCCCGGAGCTCTACTTGGTTCTCCAACCAATCAAGCTGAAGTCTGGAAGCAAACGAAATGCTTTAAGTCAATCAGAAGTGATGTTGACGATTGGCTACTTGATTTAATGTCTGAAATAAGTTAGATCATATCAGGAATCATACTCTTTACCCAAGAAACTGGAACCGTCTCTTTGGCCCGATCCGAGGGGCCTAGTTCCCCAACAATTCCATATGCATGAGCAATCCTTCGACACCCCAGTGTTAGCTGCGTAGCCTCTCTCACGTACATAATAACAAGTAAACAAACAAACTTCTCATAGATTTCCAAATCCCATGGGGATTCCATGTTCTACAAATCACGGGAAGACAAGCGTCGAAGTACAGCTTTCGAGAGGCATAGCAACAAATATGTGCAGACTTTAATCAGTTCATAAGTCCCCACTGTGTTGATACTTGGAATTATGGCAATGCATAATAAGTGGGCCAGTTCAATGCTAATCTTATCGACAGGACCTAGTTTGGCAGCTGCGGCGCATGGCTTCGGCTAAATTCTTGAAGCCCCTGTTTCATCTGATTCCGTTAGCGCTGCACTAAATCCCTGCCCTGTGCCGAACTACCGGTGGGCTTAGTACTAGTAGTTGCTTTGAAACAGCTCATTCTTCTCTAGGTCATGTTCCTACTATTTGAAACATCGGTTAGCTCCCGAGGTCATGAAGGCTGTTTGAGATGGCACCACCATAGCCCGATCAAGATTATCCACCGAGATGGGATTGGCAGACCTTCACAGATCCGATTACATCAACCAACTAATCACCGATATCGTACATGCTATCATGATGAGCTCCAGTGAGAGTGGATTTGGCTTCGTCTCGATTGGTGGAATCACTAAACCCACACATGCATAAAATTACCGAAATGAGACACTTCTGCACGCCTTCAATTAAAGTTCACAACAGGGATTTGGCGAAATTTGAATTCGGCGAAGTAGTTAAAGAGAATTTGCTTCCCATTATAGATACTTCCGGTTTGATTTTCGTAAATCTTCACTTTTTCTGCTTTTTTTGTCACTTACTTCAATTCATTCTTTCACCATGCGCAGTGCGCACTTCCTTTCGTTCTTTCCCTTGCTTGCATTGGGTTGCAACAACCCTAGTAGCCATGCGTGCGCATCCGCATACACTGCGTCAAGCGCTGAGGCTGCCCAGTTCTGCGCCACTTTCACAGCTGGTACTGTGACTGAAGCTACCGGCCTGCCTAGCTTTGCATCTGCATGCGACAATGACGTTAAGCACCTATCAAGTGCTTGTAGCTGCCTCGATACCGCCTGGGCTACTGGTTCGGCACCTGTAAGTATAATAAAAGATGACTCAAAAGCAACCAAGCCCAGTCATATATTTGAAGCGCATAATCTAACATCGAATTAGGCCTCTTCGGGTTCTTCAAGCCCAGCTGTTACTAGCATCCCTTACGTACCGACCGCAACTCCACCTATATCTCGGAGCACGCTAAAGAAAACAACACGGTCTTTATCTACATCGGCTGCTCCTTCTACCATCGTTCCTGTGGTCACTCCAACATCAACTGCAGCGACGGCGAACTCAGCTGCGGCAGTTTCAACCCCATCGGGTTCCGCATGTGTCGTTTCGGAATATGAGTCTATATCTTCTGCTGTGGATAGCTGCACCAACATTGTTCTGTCGAACATTAAAGCGCCTGCCTCAAGCACAATTGATTTGTCCAGCCTCCAGACCGGCGCATTTGTTACTTTCGCCGGCACCACCGTATGTTCATCAGCCCCCACTCGCACACTAATTTAATGACTAATGTTTCATTCTGCGAATAGACTTTTGGTGATACTTTTGACAATGATTTTGATCCTATTGTCATATCCGGAACTGATATTACTATTACTGGAGCCGACGGCCATGTCATTGACGGTAATGGTGAAGCTTATTGGGATGGCGAAGGTTCCAATGGAGGGCAAGACAAGTAAGTTCCCAAAAAACCACTCACTTTCAAACTGCCTTACCCTCTTATGTCCCATTACGAGCCCCAAGCTAACGGATTGACAGGCCGGATCATTTTATTGTCGTCAAGGACGTCTACAACTCCAAAATCGCCAATCTGAACATTATCAACTGGCCCGTCCACTGCTTCCAGATCGAGGATTCAGAGCACCTTACTATTTCTGGTCTCCTGCTCAACAACACTGCTGGTGACGAGCCCAACTCTGCTAGTGGCGATGACCCTGCTGCTCATAACAGCGATGGCTTCGATATCTCTAAGAGTGACTATATTACTCTTGAAGACACCAAGGTCTACAACCAAGACGACTGTGTCGCTGTAACCAGTGGTAGCCAGATCACGATTGATGGTGTCTATTGCTCTGGTGGACATGGTCTCAGCATTGGATCCATTGGAGGCAAGAGCAATAACACTGTCGACGGTGTGACGTTCAAGAACTCCGAAGTCGTGAACAGTTCGAACGGCTGTCGCATCAAGACAAACTCTGACACTACAGGCAGTGTTAGCAACATCGTTTATTCAAACATCAAGATGTCTGGCATCTCCGACTATGGAATTGACATTCAGCAGGACTACTTAAACGGCGGTCCTACTGGAGACCCAACCAACGGTGTCAGCATCACCGGCGTTAGTTTCACAGATGTCACCGGCACTGTTACCGACGACGCCTATAACTATTACATTCTTTGCGGCAGCGATAGCTGTTCTGACTTTACCTTCTCTGGGGTCTCTATCACTGGTGGTGGCGAGACCAGCAGCTGCAACTATCCTTCCAGTGGTTGTCCTTGATAACTTTAGCCATTCAGCCAGGGAATTTGGGATAAGACACCTATTATTTTTTTCAGCAGATTTTCAATTCAAAAAAGGGTTGTTCCCGTCCAGTCTTGCAGCACTTTTGGGTGTGGTAATACTCAATCTCGTGGATATATTTTCCAGTACATTAGACATGGAGTGCCCGGTGCGGCCAAACACTGCCCTCGAGACCATGCTATCTAGGCGTGGTTTACAAGCGCACTGTACTTTAGCTTGCCAAATAGCCATAAATGCCACTCTACCCCGGCGATACCAACGTATTCAAAAGACTTTACTATTTTCTCCTCTCCGTAGATCCCGATTTAGAGGGTGGCACTACCCCACGTGACCGTGTCTCGTACGCGTCGCCGCAGAAGGAAAAGACCGCAGGCGACAGTTTGACTTCCGCTCCAGCTTTTCCGGCGTCGGAGCACACCCCGGCCTTGAATTCCTGCTATTCACGGACAGACACGCTAAAAGATCTTGTTCCACTTGCTGGACTTCGTGCGGTGAACACCCTGCCTGCATATCCAGCCCGTCAGCACCTGCTAGTTGACTGTTCTCCCGCTCGTGCTCAACCCTGCGCGTACGTCGATCGTCAAATGGTTAGGCGACAACTCGTGCCTCGGTCTTTGCTACACCAACCTCCCCTTGACGAAATCCAGATCCCAACTACTCAACAAGTCTACTCCTGGTTCATCCGTGTCAAACATCTTCCAGTACCCGCCTCCAGATGCAGTAACCCGGCCCACATCTCGCGTGTTCAGATCCTCCCGGGCGCCGTTGTAATTCCACAAGAGGAACGTGGTCGCGTATTGTGACCTGCATTCGTTCAATCCTACGTGTGATCGACTGATTTCCTACAAGAGCCGGTTTCGCGAAAATGAATGACATACAACACTTCACATCGAGTCGTGGGGCGCCCAGTGCGGAGGCTAGTGCACACCCGGGGGCCTCAATGTCCCAACATGGACAGATGAATCGAGCAGAGACAATTCAAGTTCCGCGATCTCCTCAGCCATTGTCTTTACAAATTGATGGCTTGGATGCGCAAGTTTACGATAACAGCGACGATGCGCTCTCACGCGTCGGATCATCTGAGCGCGGCAGCGATACGTCGACCGACCCTCGTCGCGCCGAACTACAATCTGCGAGTACATTTACGGACTCTCTATCGAGCCTCCCTCTATCCTCTATCCACGAATCAGGCCGCTACAGTGAGGTCGAGAACTCTCAGACCTCAAACGAAGATGAACAAACGCCCAAGACATATCCACACCCACGAGAATCCCCGCGCATTTCTGGAAATGGACCATTTAATGGCGATAGCTCGGCCGACATAAAGAGAGAACCAAATGGGTTATCTTCGCCTATCAAAATGCAAGGACCCTCTGATTTACCGCGAAGTAACAGGGCGCAATTTGCGCCAGGGCATAAAAGAACAGCTACAGGTGATATTAAGTCAATGACATCGAGTCTCGCTGTGCCAGATGCTCATGAGAATGGAGCTCAGCGCCGTCGCTCAAAAACAATTGGAGCCTCGGCTCATGGAAGTAGGATCGCACAGGTAATGCCCGTCCTGTCAAGCTTGGACTGTCCTCAATGTTAACGCTTCTTAGTTGTCTGTCCACATCCGAACACGATTATCGTATGCAGCAGCCAAGATCGAGAAGTCTCGCCAAACACGCGATAGTAAGACACAGAATGCTATTCGTGAATTAGAGAATTTAGTATCAGCGACACCATCAGCTTCCAGTGACGCCGCATCAACCACAGATTTGAAACCCTCACCTTATTCGGATTTCCCACCATCTACGGACCGCGCTCCTATTCACCCAGCTCATCAACGCTCTCGATCTACCATGTCCTCAAGCAAACTTCTTCATATTCCCAAATTAGCGCCCCCGGTTGACATAATTTCATCGAACGGCGACACGACCCGCCGACGACCCAACCCTAATATCGTTACAAATCACCACAACCATAGTCCATACGCCCGACACCGGCGACATCATTCGCATCAAGAGCCTTCATTAGCCAAATTATCATCTCCCATCCTCGGACCGGGGACCCCACATATTCCGCCTTCCTCGCGCATGCCAGTATCAGCGCAGCACGAATTTTACAAATCTAACAACCATAATAGCTCCATGGAGCAAGACGCCATCGAAACACTCATATTCATGTCCAGTCCTGAGAACTCGGGGTATCGCTCTAGCCCTCGTGTGTTGCAACCTCCAGCAACCCAGGCCAGTTTAAACGAAACGATATTCTCCAACGGCCACGGCGGCCCACATCAGAGCCACAGCTCACAAAGCGAAAGGTCTCATAATGGGAGAAGTTTCGAACTGAGGCCTGCGGGATTGGGTCTGGAGGCTAATGCGGGGGACGAAATTGACCGCATATTAGATCAAATGGATAGCGACAGCGAAGATGACGCGCGCTACGCCTCGCATCGCCATCGGGCTCGTCCACCGCCTTTTCATGGCGATCAGCGTCCATTGCGATAAATTACGGAATCAATTTGGTGCATAAGCATGTTTCGTGGGTGAAATTGCACTTGCCTTTAGATAATTTAGAAAGTACTGCGGATACGGAGGATAGGATTGGTTTTGCTTGCCATTTAACATAAGCCATTGACGTGCTAATGTAATTCTATTGAAACCGCACTTATAAGAGTGCTGTCCATAATACGACTCCAATTGGTTCTGATATTTTTGATTAAATTCGTTGGCTTTTTGTGACATGCAAATATGACTTCTTGGAACTCGCTAAACCATGAGCAGATCCATCAATCGTGACTCTAACTATGCCGAGATGCAGGAACGTATAAACATTATTCTATCGCTATTATATGAGTTTTGGGTATCGTGGTGGCGAGGAAAAGAGGTAACACTTAGTGTGCAAGTTCCTACCACAGGGTCAGTATGAACAACGAAGGTATGAGGAGGGTTAGAGTGAGTTACGCTAGCAAATTTGCTTCTCGCGCGAATTTTAGGGCCAAAGAAAGCCAAAACCCACGGAACCAAGGTAAGAACAGTACCCTGTTGCCGCATGTTAGTTTATTCTCAGGTGAGCATGGCCGGGGGAAAACATACAATGGCACCGAGGAGACTGGAGGCTTCGGGGTAACCGAGGTTTGTGAACATTGCAGCAGTCACAAGAGGGAAAATGCCACCAAGCAAGTTCCGGCCTGTGATTTATTAGCGACAGTAGCATGATGGGGAAATCGACAAACGTACAGCAAGACTGAGCCGCAATAGCGGAGCTAGAGAATTTGTGGTATGTATCGGCCAAGTAGTTGAAAGTCGCCAGGTAGATGGAGAAAATGCCCATGCTAGCACATCCAACAGCCATGGACGGAGAGATCCAGTGAACAGATGGGAAGGAAGTCCAGCCGAACCAGAACAATCCGATTGGAAGCAGGATCGATTCCACGCAGACGAAGTATAAGCGGGTCTCGGGGCAGTCTTTGAACAGCTTGTATCGGCGAGCAAGTTTGTCTTGCCAGATGCTGATAATGGTGATAAGAATGACACCGACACACATAGCTATTGAAATTTAAGTTAGTAATTTGAATCAGAGTGTAAAAATTCAAGCATTGGGAAATCTCGTCTTACCGGTAAACACGGCGCCGACCTGCTCGATGTTGAAATTATGGTTTGTTTCGAAAACCAGAGGAACCGAGCCAAATTGGAGATACAAAGTAGCCCAGCTGAAGGATACCCAAAGGGAGAAGAAGAAGACAACAGGCTCCGTGACAAGCATGTCTGTAGCTCATATTAGCTTGAATCTTATGGAAAGGGCTCGTTCTGGTTGACTCACGGATTGGTCGGTACAAGGAAATCTGCACCATATGCAATAAAGAGTCTCTCTGTTCGTCGCTCTTCACCTTCCAGCGAATGCGTTGGACATACTTCTCCTCGGAGGCTTCAGAAGTCACAATAACGCCGAAATGGCCAGCATTCTCGAGCTTTTCGTAGTATTTGTTTAGAGCTCCGGCTTTGCGACTTAGCAAGACGCTTCCACGAGTCTCTTTGAAGAACAAATAAATGATCAAGACGAAAACGGCTGACACAATCGCATGCGAGTAGAAGATCCAGCGCCAGGTTGTGTGCATGACAACGGCACCAGCAAGCATTGGTGCAAGGCCAGTTCCGAATAGGGCAGCACCGGAGAAAAGTGACATAGGAGTGTTTCGTTCCTCCGCGTGATAAATGTCACTGATAACGCCACCGACCATCGTAGAGAAAGTAGCTAGATGGGAGGATTAGCGTTGGTCGTACACATGCGATGAAGTGGCAAGTGGCAACTTACATCCACCAACTCCCTGGAAGAAACGGGCGACAAGGAATCCAGCGAACGAGTGTGTTCCTCCGCATGCAATCAGGCAAGCTATTAAAAGCCATGGTTAGTGCTTGATCGACGCGAAGAGAGCTTGTAGCTACCCACCAACGAATAGTACTCCACTTGCGATGAAGATAGGTCGGCGACCATTGATCTCGGAGAAAGGCGCGAGGAACATGGGCGCCAAAGCAAACCCAATGCAAAATATAGTGATGCTCAAATTGTAAACCACATTACTGACGCCCCATTTTGCGGTCAAGACCTTAGATGCCGGGCTACATTCTCCAGCTGAATATCCAGCCAAAGCAGTAACAGCACACGCGATCCATGTCATCATAGATTTGCGCCATTTGGGCCAAAGGAACGGCGAGGTGTATTTTTTAAGATCTGGGGCGTCTGGGGGCGCGGACTGCCCGTTCGTCGGAGGGAGGGTGATGCAGGGCGTTGGAAGCGGCGTTTCTAGCTCGAGATATCGGTACTCGATCTCCTGGGACTCGGCCAGAGATGGACTGGGTTCCCGTTTTTCCATGGTGACTTCTGGCCCGGATTTAGGAATCGTTACCTGGGCCATATCTGGAAGGGGGACTGTATTGAAGAAATATCCCTACACTTTCACTTACCGAATCCCCTCTTTTTCGGGTAGGAAATTCGGTTTTTATAGGCTAGGTCTAGCCTTATAAGAGGGTGGGCCAAAAGAGTCATGGGCGAAAAAACGTGGTTAAAAATTGGAGAAACGGGACCCCCCCCCCCCGTCCTCCAATTCTACAAACACAAGGCTCAAAAAGTGGATAAAAGCAGATAAAGCAAGAAATGGATCCTGATAAGCTTCTTTCGCCGCCTCCGGCTCTCGGCACACGGCTTGCTAGTATCCCGTAGACGACTATCCATTGCCCCTAGTATAACTCGACATCCGTTTGCAATCTCCATTGTTTCTCATGCAGGACACATGCATTCGAAAATCGGGTTAATTCGCCCCAAAGCCAATGATTGACTCAGAAACTGGCTCGGCAACAATGCCGTACGCCCTTTGCTTTTTCTCATTAATAATCGTTTGCGCCGGATAAAGCAGCGATTTCCCCACCGGAGCGGATCTCCAAATTGGAGAATACTCTGACCCAGAACTCTCCCCGTGAAACAGAGCAGACGCCGATGGAGAAAGCTATGGTGTTTTGCATGATGTAACTGCTCCTTTCAAGAACATCCGTCTAACCTTTTCTGTGAGCTCCATACGAAGCAATTCTCTGATTCGTGCGATCGATCTTGCATGACAGTCACAACGTGCTATGGACGGTGACAGATTTGTGCGCTCTTCTCCGATTCTCAGGGATATTGTACTACGATCGGTCGTACAGCATGAGCCATGAGCACCAAGGCCTATCAATGTCAAAGGTGCTCGAGGGCATTTGCACGCCTTGAGCATCTCCAGCGACATGACCGCTCTCGTATGAACCTAATCCAACGCCGCGAACTCTTAACCCTTGACTAACTTTGCCACCATCAGATACCAAGGAAAAGCCATATGTCTGCGTAGATTGCCCTAAAGCCTTTACACGCAAGTATGTAAGCCCCCAAGATATAACTGGTACCCACTCTAAATCTCCAATTCAGGGATCTTCTTGCCCGTCATCAACGACTGGCCCACCAGCCTGAGTCTAGCCCCACGAACTACCAATCCCAATCGCCTCCTCTACGACCAAGTCTAGATGGCTTAGATACACTGGCATCAGTTGTGACCGATCATGCACATTCGACTGACCGCTCCCTTGCGGGCGTCCCTAGTTCGCGTTCCGATGCATTATCGGCAGGGAACCCGGTAATCGGCTCCAGGCTGCATAACCCCGGGACTCAGTCTGCTACTCCAGCTACTCCTATACCAGGCCCTGAATTTAGTTATTCCCTTGGTGGGATCCCTAACGATGGAATCCCCACCGGGGGTCTAACGACAGGCTCCTACGACCGCAATGACTTCACATCTTTTCTCGACTCTATCCCCTTGCCGAGCCATCCATTCTCGCCGTCATTCCAGCCACTGCCGCTATTCCCTCCTCTACAATTCGACCCTAATTCAGAGTATGATTTATCCTCAGTAAGAGGACCATCTACAGATACATCTTCTCACTTATCTGGCTCTGTTCTCCCTCGCCATGGCGCCCATCTACCTTCTCTTCATCCAGAGGGCTATCAATCTGTCGCTGCGAGGGGACGTCAATATACGGGCTTCATTCCTGTCACTAACCAGTGCCGTGAGAGACTCTTACTCAAACTGAAAGACTTCTCGAACGTTGTACCGAATCCATCTCTCCCGTCGCGACATGCCTTATCCAGGTGTATCACTGGGTATCTCATTGGATTTCACGATCTCTACCCAGTCTTACATAAACCAACAATTAATGTCGACACTATGAGCGTTCCTCTATTTCTCTCAATGGCTGCACTTGGTGCTCGATACTGTCGTGAGCCAGATACAAGCATGCGGCTATATCAAATTGCTAAGCCAGTCACTCTCGAACATGTTCGGCGTATATTTCTAAACGGGTCCCTGCCCGCGGGAGATGCAACAAACGACATTGACATGCTGGAGACTCTCCAAGCAGTTCTATTTCTAACGTCAGTTTCCTCGTGGTTCTTGGATAATCCCCCATATTACGAAGCATTGTCTTTCCGAAGCACAGCAGGGGCATTCTTGCGCAAAGGTGGAGTCAATCGTTTACCCGAGCAGGATGGGACATGGGAAAGTTGGGTTCGCTACGAATCAGTGAAACGGACTAAAATGATTATCTTCGGATTCTTCAATCTGCACACCATTGTTTTCGACATCCCGCCCGTTATCCTCAGCGAAGAGCTGACCATGGAGCTCCCATGCACGGAACGAGAATGGGAAGCCGACTGCGCCGAAACCTGGCAAGCTGCTCGCAACGAAGCATCGCCCGAGCCTAAATTCCAAGACGCCCTTTCAGCACTCTTCAGTTCTGACAGCGACGGACTTCATGTCACTTCGCTAGGTGGATACGTCTTGATTCACGGTCTTCTGCAAGATATATGGGTCATGACAAAAGCAAGCCGACTTGCAATCTCCCGCTGTAATCGTCTCAACCTATCTATAGCAACATCTCCCGAGCTTGCAATATTCGAACAAGCACTCGAGCGTTGGTGCCAGTGCTGGGAACGGAATCAAGAATCTTCAATTGATCCACTCAGCCCCAATGGTCCCTTATCATTCACCTCTGCTGCCCTGCTCCGATTAGCTTACATCCGACTAAATGCCGACTGCGGTTCCACACGCAAACTCCAGACATGGGACCCTGTTCAAATCGCAACAAGTCTCAAAGACAACCTCTCTGTGGAGCGAGGCGACCGACTCACTCGTGCCGCACTCCACTGCGCACACGCCCTGAGTACGCCCGTGAAACTGGGCATTGGATACGTCGCGCATTCTCAAGTCGCTCTCTGGTCTAACCAGCATGCACTATGCTCACTCGAATGCGCAGTTGTGCTCGCCAAGTGGCTCGAAGCAGTGACGGTCCTCAATCCAGATCCCCCACTTACCGAGCAGGAGAGCCGACTGCTTGATTTTGTGCTGGAGATGGTTATGGAGGTACAACATGGCGACTCACGTGAGTGGTTACTTGCTAATAATACCCGATTGAGTGCTGCTGTTGCGCGGCTGTGGGCTCGCCTTTACACAGCGGATTACATTTGGGAGATGGTGAATCTTATTGGGAGGTCTTTGGATAGCTATGCGGATTTGCTGGAGATGGGGCAGGATGATTGATTTCTATCGGGTCTGACGTGTGCCGCCTACCAATAGTCGGCATAGTTGTATTATAGAAAAAAAAAAACGAGTACTGTTAGACCGACCCCTCGGTCACTATTTGGACCCCCGCTAAACCGCATCTGCTCTAGTATGTAATTTCCTATACAATTGGGCTAGGGAGCCAAAACAACTTAGAAGTCCCTCGAAATATCTATACAGTATCGACACAGTATCTACACTTTGTGTACTCTGCAGGAGTAAGCTCTTTAGATTTGAAGCTACGAGTTTTTCTTCCTGTGTCTACTACATACTATATTATTATTACTTTCGTCATTGATTGAGACCATATGTAGTACTTGAAGGGACTTCTAAGTTACCTTACCACTCTGGCCTGATTGTATGGGAGATTACATACTAGACTAGATACAGTTTAGTGGCAGTCCGAATAACGATCGAGGGGGTCCGTCTCACACGACTCAAAAGAACGAAATTATGATGTCTTGTATTTGGAGATCTGATAAGATCGAAATCCCCGAATCTGCGGTTATCCGCGGATATGACGCCGCGGAGGTACGGTCATAGTCCGGTGTCGGTGCACGCAAAGGCCTAGCGCTCAGTGGAGTCATCTCCAAATTATGTAAAGTCGCCTGGGTCTCATTCTGTAGTACATGAATCTATCAAACAAGTTCATCTCTCTGGTCATCGATCACCCACAATATAGTTCACAATGGCACCCCCATCACCCCTCACAGCTTCCCCCGAGCTCCTTAGCTTCCTGAGTCACCTCCACTCGGCATCTCTGGAGCAAGAGTCCACGCTCGATTGGGCTAAGGTCCGGAGTGAGTCAGAGGAAGTATTTGATAATATTATGCGCGATAAGTACATCGCACTGGATCAAGACAAATGCGAACTTGTTTATCATTTATTGCGGGGTACTGGGGCCACCACGATTGTCGAGGCCGGAACTAGTTTTGGAGTCAGCACAATCTATCTCGCCCTCGCCGCAGCGCAGAATGCTTCCCGTGATATCTCTGGCTCGACAAAGGGTCGTGTCATCGCCACAGAGAAAGAAGAAACGAAGGCAGCAGTCGCTCGCTCGAACTGGGCTAAAGCGGGGGAGGAAATTGCTGGTGTGATTGATTTGCGACTTGGTGATTTGCGGGAAACGCTGGCATCGGACCTGGAAAATGTTGATTTCCTTCTGCTAGATAGTGAGTTTCACCTTCCATTCGTTCATTATGAAACAAAGCCTAGGGTTTTTATGGGTGGCCGCGGAGTGAGCTGGATAGTGCTAACAAATTCACAGTCTGGGCTCCACTTGCCCTGCCTACACTGAAGGCAGTAGAGCCAAATTTTAAGGCCGGTGCTATGATAATCGTGGATAACATCATTAAGGCTGCTGCAGGGTACGATAAGTTCTTTGCGTATGTGGATGCGCCCGGCAGTCGGTATCACAGAGTCACAATGCCATATGATGGTGGTTTAGATATGATTATCTACAACTAAGTCTGCCTACCAGTCTACTATTTTGATATAAATATTTAGTAGATGGAAGAAATTCTCTGTTCTTCACAGATCTTCCTTCTAAGGACCATGCATGAAGACCTTTCGTGAGAGTTCATTACATTGGAAGATTCTGATTTCTAAGATACGAATGCCTGGGGCGTTTGCTATTAATTAGAGCCTGTGATACGCGTGAATTCACTCTGAAGGTGATCCCATATCTTTTCGGTTGCTCCCTTCTTGTGATAATCTGCGAGCATTATCTGAGTCTTGAGTGCGAGCTCGGTCCCGTCATAGTCCACGGAGTAGCGACCACTTCCCACTTCACCATCCACCCCTTTCTTAACATGTAGTCCTTCCACCAATTCGACGGAGTTCTCTTTCGTCGCCTCTCGCGGGGGAAACGCAGCACTGGTAGAGAAGAAAACAGATCTCTCTCCGCACTCTTTGGGTTCAATCCAAAGCCACGAGCCGAGGACGAGCATTGAGAGCTTCATTATCGTCCGCATGAAACTACCAAGAAGACCAGGCACATTGTCGAACAAAGGCGTCTTCACGGCGCCAGGAAAGGCGTGTACAAAGCTGACAGTGGGTGCTTGGGCAGCAAAATGTTCCTGAATCAGCGTGATAATGCTTGTTAGGTGGCCTCTGATTTTTGGAAGCGAAACATTCAGTCCTTGGATGTCGTCGAGGAAAATGGGGCCTTCTTTGGTCCCGCCAGC
This sequence comes from Tympanopsis confertula, assembly GCA_026745395.1. Lineage (NCBI taxonomy): Eukaryota > Fungi > Ascomycota > Sordariomycetes > Coronophorales > Scortechiniaceae > Tympanopsis > Tympanopsis confertula. Next base: position 991,459 of record JAOYNU010000004.1, on the reverse strand, counting down.
AATATTGACAACGCGTGCGATGCTTGTAGATGACTTCAGAAGAGGAAGTAGATGTTCTGTCATCCGGGCACGGGAATAGATTGGCAGCGCCGTGAAAGCACTGAGTCCCTCGACAGTTTCTAGAAAGAGTCAGATATCTCGGGACACGTCATATGAGGCTTCCAGGCACTTACTGCTACCATCGAGAATTACGGCTCCAGCCGACATAAATAAGAGATTGATCTCAATTTCACTCTTTCTAATTTCCTCGCATACCCTATCTGCCTCTTTGATAAGAGACAAGTCAGCCGCTATAAAGATGATATCGGCGTCAGGGTTGATAGCTTTGCATTCCTCGATGATGCGTTTTGCGGATTGGTGCGATCTGCCAACCAGATAGCACCTTGTTTTCTTTACATGCTCAACCCATTCTTTCAATGCTGCCTCGCCTATACCACTTGTGCCTCCGATAAAAACACCGGTCAGTGATTGAGGCAAGCTGGTAGCGATTTGTGCGTTAGACGCGTTGACCTGGGCCAAGGTGGACATTTCGCACCGATAAAATCCAAGAACGGCGTGAGTGACTAGTTTCCTTGGCTGGAATAAGCCTGATATTTGAAGGAGGACATTTGATATACCTTCTGTGGCCTTCTGTTAGTCTCGATTACCCCGGACGCACGGCCCGGATGTGTCAGTCCCGCTCGGCTTGTCGCATCCGGGCAGGATTCAACGGAAGGACAGAGATTCTCTTCCCGAGAGCCAGATCTCAAAAGCAAATAACAATTCGATGCTCTTCTATGAAAGCAAAAATTAAGTTGCCATGACGGAGCCTTGGATCCATTGGGAAGTTCGCGCTAGTAGCTAACCCTAGTCAAAGATCAAAGCATCGTGGCATTGATTGAACCCCTTCCCTCTGAACGGGTATGCTGCAGACAATGGCAGGAGCCAAGACTCAGGCATGGTCAAATTTCAAGTCTTGAGCTTGCGGAGACACATGAAAGAATTAGCTCGAGTGCACATCTCTCAAGCTAGCTGCTAGTGGGCCCTGTCAACCTATCACAGAAAATATCTAAATTTACTCCATTAGGAAGGAGGCAGACCCAGCTATCGGCTGGTCAGACAATCGCGAAGTGGCTTGCGATAGGGAAACAATATGTTAAATTAGTACTGGGCATCTCATTCCTGGCAAGCTCTATCTAGGACTTGAAGCCCCTTGAATTCATCATCGCCTTCTAATCAATTCCGTTTCCCCTCTCCCAGGTTCAGCCAGTACCAGTACCCCGCTCACCCATCATGGCTGATAAGAATGTTGTCATTATCGGGTCAGTAAATTATAGCACGATGGCTCAATCGAATGTCCAAATTTTCTGACATAATATGCAGAGCTGGAGTTGCTGGGCTGACCACGGCTCTTCTCCTATCTAAGAAACCAGGTTACAAGATTCTCGTCGCAGCTAAACACATGCCTGGTGACTATGACATTGAGTACGCCTCGCCATGGGCGGGTGCAAACTATATGCCGTGAGTAAGATAATCCGTCAAGTAAGCACTTGAGACCTGACCGTTGCAGTGTCTCCTCTCGTGGAAGTGAGGCAGCGAAGTGGGACGAGGCCACATGGGCCCCGCTAGCGGACCTAGCAGCAAATCACCCAGAATCAGGTGTGCACTTTCAAGGTATGTGTTGAGGGTGGGAGCTCTACTAATAAGCTCTAAATACTAACTCGGGATATAAGAATGCGAAATTCATAGCCGTGCAAAGGATGTTGGCTCTGCAACAGAAGGTTGGTTCTCGGAGTTGCTATCTTCTAATCCTTTGTTTGCAAAGGTTGTGCCAAATGTAAGCATTAAAAAACGGGGAAACCCCTCCCAGTGCTTTTGCAGTCAAGGATTTTCACTAATCCATGAAACAGTTCCGTTCTTTGCCCAAGGAGTCATTAGGCGTGGGTTATGATTCCGGCACAGCCTTCACATCAGTGTGCATCAACACGGCGATTTATCTCCCGTGGCTTGTATCGCAGTGCCTTGCAAATGGAGTCAGATTCAAACGCGCTCTATTCGAGCACATATCAGACGCTTCATACTCTGGTTTTCATCCTAATGGCAATGTGGATCTAATTGTCAACTGCACCGGGCTTATGGCATCCAAGCTTGGCGGCGTGCAAGACCATACAGTTGTTCCCGCCAGAGGCCAGATCGTCCTGGTTCGCAACGAAGCCGGAAGAATGCTCAACGTCTCTGGGACAGACGATGGCGACACCGAAGCCTGCTATGTTATGACTCGCGCGGCCGGTGGTGGTACCATTCTTGGAGGTTGCTATCAAAAGGGCAGCTGGGAGTCGCAGCCTGATCCAAACTTAGCTGTGCGAATTATGAAAAGAGCGGTTCAGATATGCCCCGAGCTCACTGGTGGAAAAGGCATTGAGCACCTGGATATTATTCGCCACGGAGTTGGGCTGAGGCCAGTGAGAGAAGGCGGGAACAGGATCGAGAAAGAGAAGATTGGGGGAGTCTGGGTTGTCCACAACTATGGTGCTGGAGGGGCTGGGTATCAGAGCTCGTATGGATGTGCCCAAGCCGCGGTCAACCTGATTACAGGAGAGCTTGAGGTTCGCGCTAGGCTTTAGGAAACTTATCCAAACGAATAGTTTCATAAAGATCACTAGCAACTATGACTCCAAAATAGCAGCAATATCAAAATTTGACTTCAGACTAGGAAACCATGTTAAAATCAGATTGTTTTTTTAGGAAGTCGCATATTAAACAAGATAATTGGTTTTGAATCATGGGTAGAATTGAAAATAAAGCTGAATTTTAACAGATTTCTATCTCTTTTAGAGCTGACCCTTCCCACGCTTAGAAAATTCCCGAATCAAGTTGCCAGTCAACTTAGCAACGTTGTTATCGTAATTATCCCACCCAAGACTGCTCATCCAATTAATACTCCCCACTGAAAAGACCGCGCCATTTCCTGCAGTCTCGTAATAGACCATATCACTCCGCACACGATCACAGTTGGAGCCTAAGGTATTTACCATCGGGAACATGGAGTCCTCGTTGAAAAGCCCAAAGCTGCCATCATGTTGTTCGCTCGTAGCCAGAACAAATGTATGCGTCGGTGATCCGAGCTCATAATCCAGGCGATCAATCTCATCACCACTGGCACCGCCGCCAAATCCATGCTCACCAATTGGGTTACTTGAGTCTATGCCATCAAAGATCCAGGAGAACCGAGGATCCTTAGCATGCTGTTCGTTCACTTTGTATGGCTTCCCTTTGCCAGTTCCAAATGCACATGCTCCAACACCAAATAGATAATTTGGGGCCCGTCCACGGCTTCGCCAAAGTCCGCCTTGAACTCCGCTGAGACCATGCATTCTTTCTCCTGCTGGGAATGTCACAGACCGACACCCTTGATCTCCTTTCCGGACTTCAAGACGATCCCCTCGTACTGAGTCTACTTCAGCAACCCAGTAAAACCCATTACCACCAAGGTACATCAGATTTCCACCCGTCTTAGCAAAATTACCAAACGCATCGAGCGTCTCCAAAGAATGATACTCTGGGTGGCAACCCGTGATGACCGTATCGAACTTAGAAAGAGCTTTCTCGCCTTGAGTATGTAGACAGTGATCAGTGATAATATCGTACTCAATCCCAAGCTTCTCCAAAAAGCCGACCATGATAAGGTCTGCACTGAACTCTCGTGGGCGGTCCAATGCCCAGTGGACATATCCTGGGCGAACATTCAAGATAGGCCGACGGGCACTAGAATACGCACAGGGGGAGCCATCTTTATGAACATCATATACCGATAGTCCAAGATCTGGCCGCTTATCCAAGTTTGCGAAGTATTCGTTATCACTCGCAACACTCACCCCGTTGGGGGTTATCATCGCGGATGATCTGCTCTGGTCAAACATCCGTTCATTCGCATATGCAAGGTAGGTGAAAGTAGTCATAACCAATGCCACGCGCGCCGTTGATTTCTCGTTAGGACGAACAAAGAATGTGACCATATCGCGCTCTCCGGTCCCCTCAAGACTCTTGATCTCGACTGCGTAAGCTCCTGAGCGGGCCGTTGGTGGAATCTTAACAGTGAAGTTTGTGGGCCAGTTTGCGTCATCCAAATCATCTTCGTGAAAATGGATTGCTCCATAGCCATACTTGGCTTTCGTCCAATTTGGCTCAGAGCCATCCCAGTCATGTCCTTTGACAGCTCGGGTTGGTGCGTTGACTAGGGACCCATGCTGCTTGTTTCCAGATACATCGGTAATGGTCTCACCGGTGATGCCTTGAGAGAAGTCGTATCGTGCGATGACTGACCCTGATGTAGTAAATGAAGGAGAGTCTAAGCGGCCATTCAAAAAGCAGCTGGGCGTAGAGCTTGGTTGATCGATCGATTTAAACATGCCCGCACCAAAGAGTAGGACATTGGATCCTAAGGCCATCGGCGATCTGAGTGCATGTGTTAAGGTCTCAGGAGTTGGCGCTTTCTCCGCAAGTCGATTCAATTGCTCAATTTTTGAGGTGACTCTCTCCTTGGAGATTTTCAGATGGATGTGAATCCATCTCCAGCGATTGGTAGGAAACTGGCTTTGGAAAGTTTCGATGCTTGCCCCAGTGCCTATAATAATTTCCAATTTTGAGTTGCGCTGAATGATGGCGAACCCTGTTCGGGCATTCACGTCGAGACATGATATCAGCGTTTGACAGTACTGCCCACTCTCAAGCAGATATGGTTGAGCATAAAATTCCACTTCCATGTCTGCATCAGGTGCGACGCTAACTTCATTCCACGATGGAACATGGGCATAAGACCCTGGGTTCGCAGACTGAACTAACCCATCATCGTGATCCTCTTTAGCGACGTCTTTGATCTCCTCTTCAATGACAGGAGGCGCATGTGGCCCACTGTGGCTTTGAATAAGACGCACAAGCCGATGAAAGTATCTTTTATCCGTTGATGAAAGCTACGAATGTCAGTGCCTGGAAATAATCCGCAGAGTGCAAAACGTACTTTGATATCAACTGACTCTCCTGGAGACACTATCCAGGGCTCGGCATAGCCTATGATTTGAGATCCTTGACTAGAACTTGACATGTTGGTTGAGAACCGTCTGTTTCGAATTAGCGATAGGCCTGGGGGATCGAGGAGAGAAGAAATAGCACGCACATGATCAATTCAGTGATTGCGAAATAAAGTCTTTGTTATCAAGAGACCTGTCCGTTCGAGGTATAAGTAACCCGATTAGATGGCAAATTTACATCCTTCGCCATTGCACTTTGGGACCCAGAGATTCTGCAACCAAAATGACTCTACATATCCCCGCAATGCAGGTATGAGTATTTTACCACATTAGGAATGGGAGGTGGAGCAATGGCGGAACGCGGCTATTTAATACCAGTCTTGGTGCAGGTGCTTATTGCTAATTCCCCTTAATGTATCGAGAATCCGCCTCGGTTCCAAGTGTTGAGTGTGCGATAAGATAGTAATTCACTATTTTACCTTTTTAGGAAGGCCCGGTAGACAGCCACAGGGCCCGGGCCCACCTATATTTTGGCGCGAACGAGCGACTTCAGGCGAATTTTGGGAGCGAAAGAAGGTATCTCTTTGATTGACATAGGTTATTGGTATCATGCAGCTGTAAATAGATACCCGAAGCTTTTGCACGGTAAAGGTTTCTCATCGTCACACTCTTTTCTTCTCTCCGGCATCTTGGGTATTCACATTTGGAATTTACAAGGGAATTAACAAGCCCATACATGCATATTTACTCCAAGGAAGACAAAACTTTGCTCCGGGTCCTCTTGAGATACCCGTGGAAATTCTCCCTCATGTCAGTATGAAGCAAGGATCCATTATGACGTCTGTTTAGATAAGAGCCAACCCAATTCGTGAGCTAGTAGTCGTCTACTTCCTATTTCAGGATTATATGGAATAGCTTGATAGTCCCCAATATTGCTCAATCACAATGCTCCGATAGGCTTCCTCCAGAAATACTTGCGATTTTCCGGGGTAAAGTCATGGGTGGATCCCCATGTCCGCTGCGCTCGTATACCCATAAAATGAGCTCCACCCCCGGCATTTGGGGCTCCATTTCGATATAACCCCTTGGTATATCTCTCTGGGCTCTTTTTAAATCAAAGCACTATTTATTCTTTTCAGGGCTCGCATTTTCGCTCTGGTTTATCTTTGAAAGTGCCTGTATATCCTCAAAAATCTTGTGTGTATGTATACATGTTCTCGTCAATCCATTCTCATGGCTCCTCCCAGGCACCCGATATCCCTTTGAGTTTCTTTGTTGAGCGTTAAGTCTGCATGAATGTTTGAGGCTGACTGTTCAACTCACAGCAGCACAATTTTAATCCTCATATGACGCCCTCGCAAGATTACAACGACCGGGAAGTTCCCGGAACTTTCCTTCTAGTTTCCGTGGATCACGATGGCGGTATACGCCGCCAGTCTGGGGAAATCGTTCTCCAACCCCAACCCAGCGATGATCCCAAGGACCCTCTTAATCTATCTCATCAAAGAAAACTAGTCAACATAAGTATGGTTTACGTTTACGCACTTGCAATCGGTATCTGCACTGCCGCCAACTACTCCATCATGACTCAGATTTCGATTACCGAGGAGGCCAGCCTAGCTGACTTGAATCTGGGAACCGGGCTTATGCAACTAATGCAAGGATGGGCAAATCTTTTCTGGCAGCCGATTGCAATGACATACGGGCGGCGGCTGGTATACGTGACCACCATTGTCCTTTCGATAGGGCCCGTCATATGGGTCCCATTCGGCCACGGCTCAGGTCAATGGTATGCACATCGCATTCTTCTTGGGCTTCTCTGCTCTTCTGTTGAAGCACTTCCTGAGCTATCTGTCCAAGATCTGTTCTTTGCTCATGAGCGTGGAAAGTATATGGCAATCTACACATTCGTTCTATTTGGATCGAATTTCCTAGCGCCTTTCTTGGCCGGCTTCATCACAGATGGTCTGAACTGGCAATGGGTCATGTACCTGGCCACCATATTCGTGGCCATCTGTGCAGTTGTGGATTTCTTCTTCCTCGAGGAAACCATCTTCTTTCGGAAGGAGACCGAAGGTGTGGATTTGACGCTCGATAGCAAAGGCGGCGACGATACGAAGAAGAATGAAGCCGAAGCCGACCATACTGAGTCACTTGCGGCTCATACTGCTGAATCTGTTGTGGAAATTGAGGCGGCCACTATCCACAACTCAACTTCGAAGAGGCTGGCTTTAGTCACTAAATTACCAGGCCGACCCACACCTCAGCACATGCTATGGAAGAGTCTTTACTCATTGAAGATCCCATTCTTATTTCCGAATATATTATGGGCTGGGCTTCTGTATGGGGCAAATATCGCATTGTATAGCGTTATCAATGCAACCATCTCCATGATCCTAGGATCAAGCCCCTACAACTTCGAGCCCAGAATGGTCGGCTTGGCCTACTTATCCCCATTCTTCTTTGGAGGGGCTGCGTCCATTTGGGCGGGCAAGCTTACCGACTCTCTGGCAATCAAGCTAGCTAAACGAAATGGCGGCGTCCGTGAGCCAGAGCATAGACTATGGGGTCTTGCTATCTCCGGTCTTATGGCTTCGGGTGGCATGCTGATGTGGGGTGTCGGAGCGAGCCAGTCAGTGCACTATATGGTTCTTATCATTGGAATTGGGGTCACTACATTCGGAGTTGTGTGTGCAAGTGCGATTTCTTTATCCTACGCTGTGGATTGCTTCAAGGAGATGGCTGGTGAGTCTTTCGTTACTATCATCATTATACGGAACTCTATAGGTTTCGCATTCAGTTATGCGATTACACCTTGGATTCAAGCTATGGGGTTGCGAGACTGCTTTATCACCGTTTCAATGATTACTCTTTTCTGTACATATTCTTTCATAGTGGTGATTGTCTGGGGAAAGTCTTGGCGCAAGTTCTCAGCGAGACATTATTGGCGATTTGTCGAGAAAGAAAGCCTAGCAACGGTGGCTTCAACTTAGTCGCCATATAGATTGAGAGGAACTATGATCATATGAACATTGTGTATGGAGTGAATTCTGGTCTGATATTCTAAGAAATCAATTGAAGTTAAATATTATCTCCCACTTAGCGACTATCAAACCGCACCCCGCTAGTAAGCTATCAGATATCAGCACCCCGCACGCCCCTCCTTAACTGAACAATATTGCAATTCCATTTCCCTTTCCCCATTCCAATCAGTGGCCCATACATAATACCTTCTATATCACACTGAGAATGCCTCCCTCATTCCCACCAATCCCCTCCACAGACCCAGGCGTTTTCTCCCCTGGTGGTCCAACGCAATCCTTCAACCCCCCACCAGATAACACAACAGCCCAATACAAACTCACCCACTCCGCACTCCGGATCCGCGATCCGGCTCGCTCACTTAATTTCTATATCAATCTCCTTGGTATGCGAGTCGTATTCAGCATGAACGCAGGCCCATTCACAATATACTACCTCGGCCACCCACCAGCCGGAACGACAGATCTAACGAAGTGGGCAGAAGAAACCAGCCAAATTCCCGTGTTAATGAGAACGAGTGGGCTGCTTGAGCTGTATCATGTACATGGGACTGAAAAAGAAGTCGAGGGTAAAGAGGGGGAAGTCTCAACGGGAAATGCGCCGCCGCATCTAGGGTTTGCGCATTTGGGGTTTTCGGTGCCGGATGTGCCGGCTGCTGTTGAGAGATTACGAGGAGCTGGAGTGAACATATTGAAGGATTTTGGGGTATGTTCGAGAGAGACAGTGCCTTTGAGCGAGTGGGAGACTGGGAGGGGGGTTGGGCTGGGTGAGATTCATGAGAAGTATGCGTGGTTTTTTGAGAAATTTGCTATGGTTGCTGATCCAGTGAGTAAAGTGAAACGGTGCTTTGATCTTATTGCAAGTAGCATAGTTTGTTTAGACCGATTGCTAACCTTTCTGCAGGATGGTTATATGGTGGAACTTACTCCACAGAGTATCTAGATCACTATAAGGAACAATGGGGGTTTGAGTATGCAATGGAGACAAGGGATCCAACAATCCCACTTGAAAAAAATAGTTTGAAGCTGCCCTATACATGCTTAAAAAGTTGATAGTACACATTTAGAAGAAGAAACATCATCACCAGCCATCATCCTCAGCAACGTCATAATCCATCTCGTTGCGCGGCGGCGGCACAGCATTGACAGCCGGCGCACTCTGCATGACTGTATCGTTATCCTCATCAGGCAGCCCATTCCCATTCTCATTCTTCGCATCTGTGGGCTCAGTAGCTGCTGGTGCCGCAACAGGCAGATTGGGAAGCCAAGAGAGCTGCGCGTCGCTACCACTTGGGTTCTTCCAGGGACTGAACATGAACTTCTCGGCCTGGTAGCGCTCTTTGAAAGCAACAACCACAGAGCCTTGTTGATCGGGGTTTGGTTCGATGGATTCGTAGCCACCGAGTCCCTAATAAGAGGAGGAATGTTAGCAATCCATAGGGAAAGGATGGAAAACCAATGTTGGTTAAACTTACGATCAAGTGCTGCCGCAATGCCTCATCTCCATCTGAGTTGAGCTCAACACCAGGTACGCCAATTCGTCGTGGGCGGTTATCTAAACGCAAGACACCACCGCGGCCACGAGGCGCAAATCCACCTCGTCCACGGAATCCTCCCCGGTATGAAGGGTCAAATCCTCCTCGTCCGCGATAGCCACCCCGTGCACGGAAGCCACGGCCTCGATATCCACCGCGAGCAGGAGAGTTGGCTGGGTCGATTCCAAGGCTTTGTGCCTCTGCCTCCAACGCAGCAAGTTGGGCACGCAGCTTCTTTGTTTCATCACTCACGTTCTCGTCTGCTGGGGCTTCGGTGGTTATAACGGCATCTTCACCCATAGCATCACCGACCGAGCCACCGAGTCGCTGTAATAGACGAGCTTTCTCTTCCTGTTGCTTCTTGACAAGCTCGTCGCGCTGGCGTTCAAGTGCCTGTCTAGCTTCTTCGGTTTCTTGGCGCTTTTTCAATCGTTCCTCGTGCGCCTTTTGCTTTTCTTCTTGCTGCTTTTCGAATTCTTCCTGGTTGAACGCAGGCTCGTCATTCTGCGGCCCACCGTTCTTACCATCGTCCTTAGATTTGAGCCAGAAAACCTTGACGAATCGGTTGTCGAAGATGACCTTTGGGCTGGACCAAGCTTGTTTAGCCTCTTCCCATGTGTCGTACTTGATCAGTGCGATATTTTTGTAGGGTTGCAGGGTGACTTCTGCGATGTTTCCAAATTGAGAGAAGAACTCGCGCACGGCTTCTTCCGAGAACTTATCGTCTGGAATCTGCTTGACGACAATCGTGGTGATTGAGCGATCCTCGTTTGGTCCTTGAGACGAGAAGTCGGTCCTGCCGCGTCCTCGTCCACTGTTACCACCGCGTCCACGACCGCGTCCTCGGTCTCCGCGCGATGAACCACCATCGCGGGAGTCTGTAGCCAGGGATGCAGTCTTAGGGTCATACTCTAAGGCAACCGTTAGCAATCTGGTTCATGTAATATCTCGAATGATATTAAGTAGGACTCGAGAGCTCTCTTACCATCAGCTTTAGACCCATCACCATGTGAGTAGGGACAAGCAGCGCCCATATAACAGATACCCTGCTGTTCATAGAAGGGGCAAGGCTGTCCAGCGAACTGCTCCGAACCCGGCTGTCCAGCCATTGGCGGCATACCAGCCATCGGAGGGAAGCCCATACCCTGCATCATCATAGCAGCCATAGGATCGTTCGGGTCGAATTGCGGGAATCCAGACATCATAGGGAAGCCAGGCGCTTGACCGGGGAACTGTTGCGACCCCTGCCCATGGTGCCCAACAGCGCTATTATTCCAATCGCCGCGTCCGCCACGGCCCCGGCGTGGAGTCTTGATTGCGCGGTTCTGCTGCATGGTGTTCCCAAAGTCCTGTTCACCCTGAAATCCCTCCTGGAATGTGCGCTTCCGATTGAAATCGCCGCGCGGGCCTGTGGGAGCATTGAACGGGTGCTGCATCTGCTGGGCGCCGGGCTGGGGGAAGTTCTGCGGGGCTTGCTGGGAGGGAATCTGGGCAGCCGGGGCAGCTTGTGCCTTCTTAGGGCCGAAAGAGGTGAAGAGCTCATCGACGAAGGATTTTGTGTCTGTTCATCCCACAGTTAGCGATATACAAGCTGCTAGCTTGAATGTGGAGTGCGCACGCTCGCGTAAGAAGTCTTCCAAGTTCTCGACAGAGGTCTGGCGAATTTCTTCCTCTGGCGCGTCAGAGCTGACGAGCGCAAGGACATAGTCTGCAAGAACATCGGAGTCTGCGTCGGAGCTGTGTGTGGTTGCGAATAATAATTAGCCGGTGCGGTTCTTCGCGATACTGGATTGGGCAGCGGCGCAGTGAACTCACATATCCTCTAACTTCTTGACAACCCATGTCTTGACCTGCGCAGTCTCTTTCTCTGTAAATTGCATGGTGCAGGTAGTCTTGGTGGCCAGTCAGGCCGACCTGGGGGAAAGTGAAGAAGAATTGACGTCCAATTATCTCCGTGCAGTAATTCGAGAAGCTGGGGGAGATTTGAGCGTCAGAGAAGGGTTCGCGAGGCGACCGGGCGCATAGATCGCGCGAAAAAGTCCGTCTGATATTTGAGAATGAGCAAATCAGAAGAAACGAGCTCCAACCATGGCAAGGAACCGTTGTGAACAAAGGAGGTCGTGGCCGCAGATTTGACTGAAAACGCGCGCAACCCATATCATCACGTGACCTTATCGGTCAACAAGCATATCGAGTCAGCCACTAGACCGTGTTTGGATTAGTGTGAGTTATTGCTTTTTATACCCCCTTCTGTTGTCAACTCACAACTGTATGCGCTCAATGTTTTGCCTCTCTCAATATCTTTGAACAATGATAAAGTTGTCTCAGAGAATCACCATTGCTAGAAGCATACCACGCATTCCCTGTTTCCGCAAACCGTGGGCCTCCAAGCAGCATACCATATCTATCTCATCCCGCAATCACTTATCGACTAGCCCACTCCACGAGGAATTCTTTCGAAACACATCAAGAAGATGGGTGTAAGTAAAGTATACTACGGCTCCAGTCTCAGTTACTAATTGTTAGCTAGATTTAACGAGACTGGCCGTTTAAGCAAACGATATGTAAAGTTTCGACCAACAGAACTCCAACGGATTGCCGGTGAGGCAGTACAAGACCATTGCCCTGATATCTCCAAGCTAGCAGAGGGAGGCTTCAACAAAGTATTTCTTCTGCGAGCAAAAAATGGTCGTGAGGTGATTGCACGAATTCCAACTCCTATCGCCGGGCCTCCCCATTACACAACCGCCAGTGAGGTAGTAACGATGGACTTTTTGCGAATTGTTCTTAAACTTCCAGTACCGGAGGTTTTGGCCTATTCAACAATATCGGACAATCCTGTCCACGGGTCGGAACAGAATATATTTTAATAGAGCGGGTGAAGGGGGAGAGTCTTGCTTCTCGGTGGCTTTCTCTTATGAAAGAGGAGCTAAAAGACGTCATGACAGAAATCGCAGAAATAGAGAGGAAAATCTTTGACTTTCACTTTCCTGCGTATGGAAGTTTATATTACAAGAAGGACCTTGATAGTGAAACCCAGATCTCAATTATGGGAAATTTCGTTATTGGTCCTGTGGCCGCCCGACAGTTTTGGCATGGCGAACGAGGCAGAACAAAAATCGACCGCGGGCCCTGTATGTTTATCTCTTTGAGGTTCGAGTGGTTATGAAGTGAACTGAGCTGATTATTATAATAGGGATCTCACCTATAGACTCCATTACTTCTGCAGCTCGCCGGGAGATGGCTATCATTCAGCAATATGCTAAAGCCCAGCCTCGCCAGACATTCCTTCGACCGACTGACTACGATATTCATCCCTCTGAGCATAGCTCGTTACTTGCGCAATTTCTACAATTGGTCCCTCCTTTTATCCGACCGGATTCCTCCATTACTCCGACACTAAGACATCCCGATTTGAGCCTAAGTAATATTTTACTGGCCCCCGTCTAATAAAATTATCAGTATCATTGATTGGCAGGATGCTTTGGTATCACCACGCTTCATTCAAGCAGGTTATCCTGCATTTTGTGAGCACGACTCCTCACAGTCTCAAAGCCTACAGCTTCCATCTCTCCCTGATAATTTCCACGAAATGAGTATCGACGAACAAATACAATCCAGAACCACTTTTCGCTTGAAAGAGGCCAACCTCTACTATACAGCTGCGACCGGTGTATATAACGACCAGCACATGGCTGCTTTGAAATTTCCTTACCTCGGAATGCTGCAGTATCTCCTTCGCCAGACAGGATATCCCTGGGATGCAGACCTAATCAACCTACGTACCGCGTTGGTAGGCATTACAACACCATTAGTATGGAGCAAAATTTCCTCGGCGGCTTGTCTAGTTGTGTTTAGTGATGAAGAAAGAGAGGCTGCTATGGCGGAGTCGCAGGAATGGAACGAGTCTGAACTGCTCTTGTCGCGGGTTCGAGAGCACCTCAATATCGACGCAGAAGGTGGAACCGACCCAGACAATTTTGAGAGGGCAGTGGAAGGGAATCTTCAGTTTCGAATGGAAATGGTTAGGCAGGCAGAAGAGGGCCAACAGGAGATCTCTTGGCGCAATTGGCCTTATAAAAATAAAGAAGACGACAGCATGCCTCCTCAGAGATAATTATATAGCGCTGCAACCGCAGCTTCAATCATTTACCTATAGCTGAGGATTGTATCACGAAACTATCTTTGTTTTGGGACAGAAAGGGAGTGGTGCTGAGGATATCCTAGAAAAAAAAATGGATAGAAAGCACTAGTTCTCCTAACATTGACCCAGCGACCATAGGCCTAGCTACAGATCATGAGGGACTAATATTCTACGCGTAGATTGGCTCTCGAGAACAGAGCGCACAATAGCTTTGTTTAGCTTCCGGCCAATTAAGAACTACATTTCGCTCACTTCTACGGAAGGTAAGGCTTTACGAATATACGAGTGCACACGCGTTCAGTCAGCATACCATTTTGATTTCATATCCAAAGTGGCAGCTGACACTAGCAAAATAGCAAAGAAAAAGCAAAGAAAAACATAACTATCATGAAAAATATAGAAACAAAGCAGCAAAGCTTTCAACCGTAGCCGAAGTGAGCCCGTGAAAGTTTTCTAAAAGGTCCATAGCGATTGAAGCAGACCCATGAATGGGTGTTGAATTTTGTTTGAACTGGGAAATTGTATTGCATTCATCAATTTCATAAAAAGAGATTCCACGCGATGACTGGCATAGGCGCAATCTGGTTGGCGGTGACCATTTTTACAGCTTGTCGTAGTACTGTGAGGAAATATGTTAGCAATCATTGAACTTGTGAGTAATTGAAGCGTTTGTAAACTTACGTTCTCGTAGCCGGGAACAACTTCCTTGAGACCCTTGCGCTTGCGCATCTCCTGGATGACCTGGCCGGGCTTGGTGGTGGGGTCCAGAGGGGAACCACCGGGCAGGATAGCCCAGTGGTCGAAGACGGACTGGGGGAAAGCCTGACCACCGGTAGCGGAACGCAGGTCGGCGGGGAAACCGAAAGACTCGTTGACGGGCAAGTAGGCCTTGACCATGAACAGAGGAGTACCGGGGCGCTGCTCCTCGGAGTAGACGTGACCACGACGGCGGGTAAGGACACCGTAGATACCACCCATAGCCTGCTCGGGGACCTGGATCTCGACGTTGAAGATGGGCTCGAGAAGACCGGGGTCAGCAAGCATGGCAGCGGCGTACAGGGCACGACGAGCAGTGGGGATGATCTGACCACCACCACGGTGAATGGCATCAGCGTGGAGGGTGACATCAAGGATGTTGAAGCGGACGGAACGCAGGGGCTCCTCAGCAACGGGACCCTCACGGGTAGCCCACTGGAAACCGGAGACAACGGAATCCTTGATTTCGTTCAGGTACTGGACGGCCTTGGTCTGGTCAATCAGCAAGTTGGCACCGGTGGTGTCGGGACCGAAACACCAGATCTTGCGGGCATCGGTGACATCCCAGCCGTACTCGTCAGCCATGAGACGGGCACGGAGCTTGAAGTCGTCACGGGGGCTGATCTTGCCGGCCTCAATGGCGAGGGAGACCTCCTCGTCCATGGGCTGAGCGGTCAGGTACAGACGGTTGTGCTTGTTGGGAGACTTGGACAGAGCAGTCATGCTGGACTCAGCAGTGACGGTCTCACGGTAAGACACAACGGGGTCGGAGATACGGAGGGGAACACCAGCGTGGTCCTCCTCGAGATCCTTAAGACAGATCTCAAGGTGAAGCTCACCAGCACCAGCAACGACGTGCTCACCGGACTCGTTGATCATGGTCAGGACACAAGGGTCAGACTTGGACAGACGCTTGAGACCTTCGACAAGCTTGGGAAGATCCTGGGCGTTCTTGACCTCGACGGAACGCTGCACGACGGGGGAGACAGAGAACTTCATGACCTTCATGTTGTGGGCAGTCTCATCAGTGGTAAGAGTACCAGACTTGAGCAAGAACTGGTCAACACCGACCAGACCGACAATGTTACCGGCGGGGACATCCTCAATGGGCTCGACGAAACGACCCATCATGAGAATGGTACGCTGGATGGCCTTGATGAACAAGTCCTCCTTCTTGCCAGGAACGTAGTTAGGACCCTGGATGCGGACCTTGACACCAGACTTGACGGTACCAGCGTAGACACGACCGAAAGCGTAGAAACGACCCTTGTCGGAGGTGGGAACCATCTTGGAGACGTAAAGCATGAGAGCAGCCTTGGGGTCACAGTCACGGATACCAATGCAGGCAGCATCGTCGGTGGGACCCTCGTAGAGAGTCTCGGCACGGTACTTCTGGGCAGTGACGGGGGAGGGAAGGTGGATACAGATCATCTCAAGGAGAGCGTCAGCGGCAGGAATGAACTTGCGCATGACAACCTTGAGGAGAGCCTTGCCCTCGAGCTCCTTCTCGTCGTTGCCGAGGTTGATCTCGAGCTTCTCGAGGAGCTTGGTGATCTCCTCACGCTTGTTGTGGTTGACAGCGGCGAAGATCTTGAAGATGGGGTCGAGAATGAAGCCGTTGAAGGCACGCTCAAGGGGCTTTCCATCGGCATCAGTGTCGGACTTGGTCCACTTCTTGGTCTTGGGGTTGAAGTAGTTGTCTCCCCACAGACGCTCAAGCATCTTCTTGCGGTCAACACCGAACTTCTTGGCGTACTTGATGGCGAACTGGCGGACGGTGAAAGCCCAGCCGTGAAGACCGGAACCGAAGGCAATGGTACCCCTGTCGGGGTAGACCTGGACGTCACCGAGACTCTTGTCGAAGTAGGTAGCGATGATGACGTTAACGGACTCGATGGTACGAGAGAAGGACTGGTAAAGGTCCTCCTTGGAGACCTGGAGCTCGAGAAGAGCACGGTCGACCTTGTTGATGACAAGGACGGGCTTGATACGCTCGGTCAGGGCCTGACGCAGGACAGTCTCGGTCTGGACACAGACACCGGAGACACAGTCGACGACGACAAGGGCACCGTCAGTGACACGCAGAGCAGCGGTAACCTCGGAAGAGAAATCAACGTGACCGGGGGAGTCGATCAAGTTAATCAAGAACTCGTGACCATCAACCTGCTGGGGAATCTCCTTAAGATCCTCGGGGTCGGGGAACTTGGCGTAAAGGGAAATAGCAGTGGACTTGATGGTGATACAACGGTCCTGCTCATCGGGACGGGTGTCCATGAAGCGAGCCTCACCGGCCTTAGCAGCCGAGATAATACCGGCACGCTGGACCAGAGAGTCGGAAAGGGTGGACTTTCCGTGATCGACTGAGGATTGGATTTGTGTTAGTTCTTTGACCTTGACCAGATTGATGTTGCACTACATACCGTGAGCAATGACGGACATGTTCCGGATGTTAGCCCGGCGGTCCATCAGAGACCGGATCTGTTCAGAATACCACTTTAGCAAAGATCTCTCACGTCTTTCTGTTTCATCCATGATTATGATGAGGGGTGCTCAAAAGCAGCGAGGGGTTGCAGTGAGAGATGAGGGGTTGTAGCCGATGAGATTCCGCAATGAAGCTCACTGGAATCTCATCGCTTGTGATAAGGGGAGTTTGAAGGGAAAGTACACACCTCCTCAATGGTGAAGCTGTTGAGAGAGCCATGTTAGCACCTTCCTCTGAACGGCGGCGTGGATCGCACTTACTTAACCATCTTGACGGTTGTTCCTCAAATGAGGCTGGGTATTATTTTTTAAGAAAGAAAACAGAAGCAGGGAAACACACAGATGATCAGGACCAAGGGACCAGATCAAGCAAGTCTATGTGCAACTGCTCCAAGGGAGATGGATGAAGAAAGAGAGAGGAGGAGGGGAGGGGGAGAAAAGTGGGAGAAAAAATTTACTGCGAGCGAAAGTGGGGACTTTTTCCCAGTTTGCCCCGCTCCGGTTTGTGTGCGTCTCGCATCCTCCGATTAGCCGTTGCTACGCCAATCCTGAATTCTCTTCTCTCTCTTTACAAGTAACTTCCTGACTCCTACTTGAACTAGATAAATGATTGGAAAGCATTCCGTGAGTCATGTCCGTCCAGTGGCTGCTCCTGGCTTCTACCGTGGCTCTCCGGGCATGACTCTAGCACCTCGATTAGGACCCCGACGGAGCTTTCTAAAATCTCTCATAGCTTATGATAGCAGTTTCAAGCTAGTAATTGGATCGCTATTGGGCCATTATTGGGGGCACAAGGCCACAGAAAGACTGCTCTTGCACTGAGAATACACAGCCCCGCCACTCACCGCCTGCGGGGTGGTGGGCTGCTCGATGGATTAATAATGCGGTTTCTGCTGTTTCGGGCAGCCCAGTCCCGTATCGTAATTTATAGTATAGGGCTTGGAGCTGGCCCTATTATGTTATACACAAAATACACTCCCCCAGATGATCAATGTGTTCAAGTAGCTGCAATAGCAGTTCTATTCATTTGTCCAGACTCCACTGAGCTACTCAATGCCTTCCACAGTCTAAGCACCAGCTCGACAGTGATGCCGCGGGAAACCGCCCAAGTAAAATACAAGAATGGCAGGGGCCAAAAACGCCGTCTATCCAGTCCCAACACGCACGGAGATCTATACTTCTCCAATGCATATGCAAACAAAAATAAACAATAAAAATTCAATCCTCCATCCCTCACGTCCCCAAAATCGTCCCATAAGCATCCTCCACCTCCTTCGCGATCTCAAGAAGTGTAACAATAATGATTTGATGCGTGACATTAGGCAGCTTGTCACGCTGCAACCCGATCCACTCCAGTGGCGGCGTCGCCTCTCCCATATCCCGCAGCTGTGGCGTCTCAATAACCGGCGGCTCCAATGCCGTGTAGCTATACTTCGACTGTGGCACATTCACCACTGCCGTAATCTTCTCTTGCTGCTCCGTTCCAGCGCCACTCCCCTCAGAGCCACCCGTACTGCCACTGCTACTCCCAGGACCACCTGTGATCCGCACGGCTGACGGCGGCAACGGCTTACCAAGCCGTGTGGCCAGTGCCCGCGAGTGCGTCTCCCACATGTCGCGGATGAAACTGATGCGCGAGTAGTTCCAGCCGACATCGACTTTGCCTTCGAAGGTGCTGGAGAAGATGTATTCGATTTCGCGGGTGCCGGGCTCTTGCCAGGTTTCCATGCCGGCGACGAGGCGTGGGACCTTCAGGATGGTTCCACCGCGAGAACCGGATGCACGCTGGGTAATGTCGTCTACGGAGACCTCGTCGAGCTGGCCGGAGTTGGGGCGGTTGATGCCTGACAGGGCGACGCGGAGCTGGCCGAGTGTCAGGCCAAGGGCACTATGGATCTTGCCAGATTCAAGAGACACGCCAAAGCGAGCCTCTGCGTCGTATGCTTCCAGCTTGAAGATCTGGTTGTCGAAGAAAGAGCTGGGAAATGCGCCGATGTTGACATGCTTGATTTTGATCACCACGCCGGTTTGTAGTGTGCCTGGAGCTCTTTCTGGTTCATCATCCTTCTGAGGAGATTCCTTAGGTCGGGGGTCAATTCGGTCTGCAGGTGCAGTTGACTTGCGTCGTAGATATCGCTCGATCTCCCGTAGAGAGGCTTCATAAGCCGCGTGCTTGTCCTGAATAAGACGTTTCCAGGCCTGGTATAACGCCAACGCTTGTGACGCCGTGAGAGATGTGCAGAACACGTAGACCTCGTCACCCTCGAGAACACTGAAAAGTCGCTGGCTCTGTTCACCAGATGGCTCGCGAACGTTGTACATCAGGAAATTGAACATAGCAATATGGGCAACCAGGAATGGTTGGTAATCAAACGACACCTTAGCTTGAAGATGGTTGAAGGCGATCGAAGCTTGAATAAGCGGCGTATTGCCGGATTCACGAGCTTCGGGCCATTTGATTGATGTTCGAACCTTGAACGTCCGTAGCTCAACAATGCCGCTCATGCGTCCCTTGCTCTCAATTCCAACAGAGTCGAAATTGATACACATGCTTTGCTCATTATCGGATGTCTTGTTAGACGATACCCAGAAGTTGTCAATGGCAAATTGTGCCCGGCCCAGAGTTGAGCCCAGGTCAAGCTGGATTTCAAGCTTCTCGATTGCGATAGTCGTATTCCAAGGGAACGCAGATGCAGATGCAACCTGTTGATAGCGCTGTACAATGTATGTCTGGGCCTCGGGCTGTGGCTCTTCAGGCTCTTCTGGCTTCAGATCCGGGCTGGAGGTTGGTTGTTCGTCGTCTGAAGGAAGCCAGATCTCTCGGAAAAGCAAAGAATCTTGTAGTTGCTTAGCGTTGAGCAAGACTTTCATGGGGCTGACTCTCAAGATAGCTGAAATACCGCTTGTCCGGCCAAGATGTTTGCTGTTCATCAAAGAGAGAACCATAGATTGAACCTCGAAGCTCGCTGTGGGCTCGTTGGAGTAGACATGCTTGACGGAAGCCTCTAGGCTATTGAATGCCAGAGACAAGGCAAGGAAGCGGCCTTCATTTGACTGCACCGTGTTGACAGTGACGTACACGCTATCGAATCTTGCTGTTGCAGCCACTCGAGCGATCGGTTGACAACTCAAGCTGAATTCTTGTTTGGAGAACAGCAAGCCAACGTTCACCTTGCATCGTCCAAGGATGGAGTTCGGGTCAGGATCCCCGAATGGGGTATTCTCTTGCATGAGTCGCTGAGGTTGTAATCTGGCTGCCGTAGATGGGCGTCGAGGCCGATCGGTCTGCTTCTCGCCCATGATCTCTTTGACAGTGGCAGTCATTTGCTTGACTAGAGGCACAAGTGTTGGGTAGAGGACATTGGTGGACGGCTCAACCTTCAGCTCGGCATGTAAGGCCGGATCATCCGTTCCGTTGTCATCAAAATGGACTTTCAAGGCAACACCAGGGGCTCTAAGCGTAGCTGTGGTTGCCGAATCTCCTTGGACGTATTGTCCGTATTTGGCTTCTGAGATTCTGCTGCCCTTCAGAGTGGCAGTGATCAAAGTCTGGGGATCATGGCTCTGTTTGCCTTGCAAGGTAACAGTGGCACCGGCAAAATCAACATCCACGAAGACAGATCGAAGACGCCTGTTGCCAAACAAACTGCTGTTCTTATTATTATTCTCCGGATCAGGAGAAGATTCCGAAGCCCAGTTAAATTTGCCCTCTCGCAGATCCTCAATTGCGGATGCGATCGAACTGCGAATCATGTTTCCAGGAATAATGAATTCAGAAGTTGCTCTGATGTCCAGTGCTTTGCCCGCTGCTTGGAACGCGAGGCGCAGCTCTTTGCCGCTGGAATGGTAGGCAACATTGAAAACCAGTTCAGGCATGAGAGCAGAGTTCAGCGATCGCTTCTTTCGGTCTGCGTGGAAAGGCACCATTTGAAGCTGCATATCTGCGATTCGAAGTCGTGCGGCGTTCTTTTTCTTGTTAGACAGCTCGACTTGTTTGATTGAAAACACCAAATCTTCAGGTTGACGGCCAGATCCACCCGATAGCGGAGATGCCATGCCCCATGCGACTTGGATGTCACGGAACTCGAAGGAGTACAGCGCATTCAAGAAGGTTTCCGTTGTCGCACTGGCACTGTCTTCGCTTTCAATCTGTATTTTCGGCATTTCTGGATGGGAATGCTCATTGTGGTTGCGACGTCGAAGCCTGCGGAGACGCTTCACCTCGTGGGACAGATCTAAGTTCTTGATACGCTCTTGCGTGTAAATAGCAATGTCGACGACCAATGCAGCTGTCTCAGCGAACAGTTCAATATCAAACTTGCTGCTGGTCAAGTGGTATGCGCGAATTACTTCACCATTCTCACGAGTTGAAGAAGTCCCCTGGAACTTCACACCAAGTGAGAAACCACCATAGGTCTTCCTCTGTCCATTCTCCTGGCGCATGAGCTCGAAATTGATTTTTGAGGCGTCGATGCTGAATTCAGGGAACTCCATGGGATAGCCACCCTCTCCCTTATTTTCAAGACGCATCTGCATCATCCCCAAGCTGAACATCATTTCTGCAGAGTAATTCTTTCGGCTCGCGCTGGGCGCGATGGCATGAATCTCGAACCCAACCATTGTCAAGCGAGATTTGTACAGAATGACGGACTCCTCTGGATCAGGCTTCGTCTTCGGCTGTGCCTTCGGGAGATCAATCACCTCGTTCAAGTGGGACTTGAGAACATCCACATTCTGCTTCAGGTCCGAAAGGAGGTGTGAAACATCGGGTCCAGTCAAGACACCCAACACACTGCGTACCGAGCTAGCTTCGAGACGGATGGTTTCAATTGTCATGTCCACATCGATCTCTTTGTGGGCGCCCGACAGATTTGCCAGAATGCGGCCATTGGTGGGGGGTATCTCCATGATTGAAAGAGCGCTAGACTTGCTTCCTTCACCAGAGATGAATTTATGGAAATTCTTCTTCACGTCAAAATCGACCTCTATTCTCGAGTTTTCAGCCGGCATGACGGACATTCGCGCAACTTCGCCTGAAACGATGTACGTCAAGGATGGCAAAAGGGTAAAGGCGAGGCTATAGTCATCCAAAAACATAGCGACGTTGAAGCTGTCGTGAGAAGGCTTGCTCGAGGCTGGTGATTTTTCGATCTCGGCTTTGACAATTTCTGTCTTTGGTTTGACGGTGTTCACGAGTTGCTGGATGTACCTGACTTCATCGTCGATGACACGGTCGATAGTGTGTGCTAGGCTGACAGGGTCTTCCCTCATGTCATAACGAAGCTTTCTGCAGGAGCTTGCCATTCTCCAGTCCCGTTTGGATTCAATGTCATTTTCCTGGGATACCAAGGACATATACAGATATGGAGCGGCAATCTTCGCGAACATCAACACACTGGATTGACTGGATAAAGCCGATGATGCGGCTTCAGCGCTCAACAAGACAGCAGTTTCTTGCTTTTTAGCAGTCTTTGTGCCATCGGAATTATTCACGATGGAGCCACGCAAGGACTTCGAGCTCAGCGCTAGTTGTAGATTGATACAATCAAGAGTGATGGAACCGTAATCTGATCCAAATATGACCTGTATCTCGGCTGGCTCGGGATCCTCAGCAGGCGCAGATGGCTGGGTTGTATTGGTGGATTCAAGTGTGACATTTGACATGACCTTCATGATGCCCTCGAGCAAGTCGGCGATTTCCCATCTTAACCGAAGATCTGCAGAAGCACAGAATGCCTGAAGAACGATGAGTTTCTTGATCTTCATCTTGTCCTCTATCTGGGCAATATGGTCCGGTTTGATTGACAAAGCCGTGTACAGGTCTTCGACGATGAAATCGCTTCCCCTTGGACCCGGGTCAAGAGATACACGGAGCGTCTTAATGTTGCCAGAGAATGAAACAGACGGGCTAGAAGATTTCGGCTCGGCGACAGGGCTTGGCCAAATTCTGCGCATCACATAACTCTTCTCAACATGGGCTAGATCCCAGGCACGCCATTGGTCGAAGCCCGTCATCACGGTCGATTTCGCATTTAATGGAAGCGTAATGTTGTCACTGAGACATTGCCGCTCCAGCTCGCGCTTGTGATGAACTGGGAGGTTCTTGTAGATATTTCTGATGCGACAAATTATCTTCCAAGAATCATGCTGGCGCAGATGATACGAAGCCACACGCAACACATAAGAAATGCGAGTGAGGAAAATTGGATCTGGTATTTCAGCAGCAGACCTGGTAGTGAAGTAGATGAGGAATCGCAAGCGCCGCTTACTAGCAGCAGACACTTGCTGGAACGACGACGCAACTGAATCGAACATTGTTGTGGCTCGTCGAACGAGGAAAGCCAATCTCTCCACGGATCTGGCGGATGTGATTGTATCGAAAGTCCGCATCTGTAGATGGGAGCGAATGTTTGGTGCAGCAGAGAGCCAGAAGTTCAAGTCGCCCAGGTCCCAGTTGAACATCGCTTTTTCTTGGAGAGTATCTGTGCGACTCCCTTCAATAGAAACAGAGAGGTGGTCCGCTGCGGCATGGATGGTGATGCCTTGCTTAAGACCTTCCAAGAGATCGCCCTTCTGCCGCTGCAGTCTTCTTTGGAATTCGGTCCGAAGGCGATGGACTTCGATTCTATACTCATCTTGAAACTCGACCTGCTTTTTATCAGGTAGCTCCGAAACATCGAGCAGTCTAAGTTGAATAGTCGGGATGCGGAGAGCCACGGAGGTCGCCGTCTTGACTTGTTTGCTTATTGACTTATCGTAGCCCACGATGTCCGATATCACATCTTTTTGCAGGGAGTCGATGATCTGGACTGGATGTTTCGGTTCCATCCCTTCCAGAAGGGAAGCCAGACTGAACAGGAACCTTGGAGTGCAGAACCCTTTGATGCCCAGCGGAAGATCCAGCGCAAGGTTTGTATGCGTTGTTTGGTCATCTTCGAAACTCAGGAAAATTGACCTCTCATGTCTATCAGGCTCGTCTTCACGAAGATACTCGCTGCTGCTGGAAGATGGAATCTCAGAAGTATCAAGTGACAGCTTATGGTAGGAAAATTGCGGCGAAATCCAGGGATTGGCGTCTCTGATGGCGGCAGCAGAGTAAGGAGCCGCCTTGAAGTTAAAGTACCCGATACTCTCGCTATCCTTGGTCCGCCCAGGTTGGAGTGTAGTCCAGCTAGCATCTCGATCAGGCGGTGGTGGGCGCGTTTGGGGCTCGGAGTTGGAGCGAGATAGATTGGGAGGCACTCGAAATGCACGGGATGCAGTACTTTTCATGCTAGACGTCTCTGAATTCACAATGAAGCCTCTTGATCTTGCAGCCGGCTGAGTACCTGAAAAGTCCCTGTATGATGGAGATCGCATGGACCCATTCTTGAGGTTTAATGGCGCGGGCATGGAGGGTATAGCCATAGTAGGAGGCACAAAGTCAGTCTCGTGGGGAACAGATGCCATTGGATCAAGGTCCTCCTCCCAGTCGAAAAGTAGCCATTGTGCTCGATGGGTCCGTCTATCATGCTTTTTGATATGCTCTTGCTGCAGCCGGCGGCTTTCTGTAATATCATGCCTTCGCAGAGCCATTTTGAAGCCTATGCTCATCTTTATGATTCCAAGAGGGCTGACTATCTTGTCTGTTGACCGCAGCGCCTTGGCTACCGATTGTCGATCCACGGCAGCGATCGTCAGATCAGGTAACAGCAGGTTCACACGTTTCGAGAATTGATAATTGGCCCAGTCGTTAAATTTGACATTCAATGGCCGCGAACTCAGTATGAGAGCAACATCTTCTAATAAGACTGCTAGGTGGATCGAGTTGACTCTTGCTCTCACAAAAGTAACATCGTGGAGCACGGGCGGGGAGAGAGGATGAAGAGTGTTTTCCTCGTTGTCGAAAGAAAAGTCAAAACTTTTTACTCCAGACGACAGACATGCAAGAAACTCTGTAGAGCACTCGCCTAGGATTCTGCCAACATCAAAATCCCAATTGCACACATAGGTCGGCTCGTCTGGTGGTAATCCAAACACACGGTGGCCGTAGATTGAAAGGCCATCGATGAACAATTGCGTATCGGAGATAGACGTGGATCCATCTGACTGAGTAGACTGCAGATCCAGTTTGAGGGGACCAAGTGACATCTGCATGTCCATGTAATAATTGGTGAAGCGCAAGTCAATGTCCAACGATGCAGCAGACAGTCTGGAGCATGTCAAATGGTCATAAATTGTCTCTGGAAGCAAGGCACACGCGCCGTCAACGGCCACATGAACCGAAACATCCATGTCATTCGACTTGCGATTTGGATTGATTCCCGAGGAGTCTGCTGGGGGCTCTTCTGCGTGAGCAAGCTCCTGGTACTCTTCCAATGTCTTGAAATGCATCTCTTCGCCAAAGTAATTCTCTCTAACAGTCATGAAGTTCTTGATTAAAAAGCCGTAAAGAAACAGCCGAGGGGATGCTCCATCTATCCTGAGGACCAAAGTATCTGTGAGGTCAGGAGATGTTGCCTGGAAATAATTGTAAGAGCCGTCGATCAAAAGGCCATCCAATGTGGCCAAAGACTTGTCAGGCAGGAACGCATGCAGAGTGTCCCAAACCGGAGTGAGAAAGTCAACACCTCCGTCTTGAAGATTCACTGAGAATTTGACAGTGTTCTGTTCCGGTAGGTACTTGTTCAAAGGGATCATCACGTTAGATGTGAGTTGCTTCCCCTTGATGAGAATGAATCTGTTGTCTTCCAAATCCGATGGGTTGCTAATGATGTTTCGATCGTTGACATTCACGAAAAGCTGGATATTGGAGAAATTAAGGTCGAGGTTGTAGATGAAAGGCACAAATGTGTAGTAGTCGGAGGGAGGACCAGATCCCCAGTCGCTCACGAGATCAGTTATCAGAAAGATATGATCACGCAACAGATAAAGCTCCATATCATGGCTTTCGACGTTGAATTTCCAAGACCGCAAGCTATTCCAGGTGAGTGGATTAGACAAATCACACGTAACCTGTTGACGAGGGCACTGCCACAAAAGACCATGGTTGACGCTCGAGGTCATTTTTGACTCGCGCAAGTCAAGAGTCAATTCGTTCCTGAAGCTGGGGCCAGACGCTGCCATGTCCATGCTATAATTTATAGTTGAATCACCAGCCACCCGAAGACTTAGCCATCCAAAGGGGCGAATGTCAGAGCCAATATGACCCTTGTCGCCTTCTTTAGGTCGGGAATTGTTCTTGGATTTCTGTTTTGTTTTTGGCTTTCCACGAATAGCGTCTGCTCGACCCTTCCACTGCCAGTCTTTCGAGGGCTCACGAGTTGGGATCCGCAGTAACAACTCGTTCACAATTTCGACACGCAGCCTGAATTTGGTACTTTGTCTCAACGCGCCAGGTATCAAAGGTTCCGATGGCTCGGAGCTGCGATAGAAATTGGGAAAGAAGATGTTCTGAAGACCAACTCGTTCCCTATCAGCCCAAGGTCCATAGTTGAGAGAACCTCCTTCGATTTTGAGGTCGATTCCATAGCCAGGAGGCGAGGCATGGTTGATATCATCCCCGGCTTCCTGAAGCCCAATATGTTGCGGTTCCACACGGCCTGGGATATCCCAAAAGTAGGAGACATCCAGGCTAGTGCTGTCCAGGATGGTGGAGAATCGAGCATATTCAATTGAGCTCCATATTTCGTGGTCATTCCCTTGATCTTCATCCAAATATCGCGCAAGACCAGTCCAATGAATATTCTCTGGGAATTCCGCCTGGCTTCGAGGCAGCGCATCATCCTGCTTGTTATTTATGTAAAAAGACTCAACTGAGGTCTGAAAATAAGGAACCAGATCGCGAAGACTGTGCCACATTTTGCGCCTACGGACTCGAGGATTGAAGAAGCTCTCTCGTTTCCGGTGTGATTCAAATTCGTCCTCTTTTGCTGAAGAAAGAACGTTTGCGGTAGCGAGTTGGTTTTGTTTGAAGTCAGGATTGGGGCGTAACTGAATCACTGGGTGGGTGAAGTTGAAGGAGAACAGTTGTCGGTAAAGGTCGTACGGGCCTGCACTCTCTGCCGCAATCTTTCCACTCGCAGAATCGAAAGTTGTAGTCATGACAGATCTTGTGTTTTCATTTCCCATGACGATGGCGCCCTTGGAGCACTCAATCTTGATCGGTAACAACTCAAGCATACTCGAGACTGTTGGTGAAAGCTCAGAGTCACGGAGGTCGGTCTCTCGGTAGTCAAGTGCCGCACTATCGATGCTTCTGTCCGACCCGTTTTCGAAACTCGTTTTGGCACCAGGTACAGTTCCCATGTTGTTTGAGGTGCCAGTCCGTTGTCGGATCTTAGATGGCTCATCTGGATTGGAGGACGAGTTATCATCTTTATGGTCGACACCCTTGGTGTAGCCAAACCCAGCGAGGATGCTGTCGTAGGCAGGCGTTCGATTGTAAATGAACCATTCAAGGCCATACACCTTCAAAGACACACGGCAAGGGAGTTCAATTGTTTTCCCCACTCCGCCTTGCTCTCCGAAAGTATCCTTTTGGTTCTGGCCACCCTTCTCTAATGATGCTTTTTCCTTGTCTTGAGGACGAGACAGATCCGTTCGTTCCACCTTGCGCAACCAATATCGCCAAGTTATGAACCCGCCATGGATAAAGATTGTCTCATTCGCGCCATGATACCGAATGCCTTTGAAGAATATGCGACCGCCGAGTAACGAAACTTGTAATGCATTTATGTCGAAGTAGATGCGATAGTAATGCCAGGTATACGCGCGGATTCCGTAGGATAAGAGTGTCGCAAACAATCGGTTAAAGTAGAGGAGAAAGAATAAGACCCTGAAATCGCGATGAGAACACGTTCGCCAACTCGAGATTGACAATCACTCACAAGATAATGCAGACGATAAGCCACAGGAGAAAAAACCTAGAACAATTAGCAATCGAGGCCGCCGAAACATTCAGACTCAACAAACCAATTAAAGCTCGGGTCCGGCGTTAGGTACGTCGCCGTCAAGCTTGTGCTGGCCATGTCTCCGTGAAGCCGTCAGCCGGCGCTTTCATTGTCGGGAGAATAGCCCGACTGGCGAAATATTAGCCCAAGCCACGCGCAGGCTCATTTCCGACTGCTGCTTGTTGAGGCCGTTGAGGTGAGAGTCGCGAAATGCGGGAGGGCGGTGTCACGCGAAAATGATCGTCATCGGGAAGACGCCGCCTCCTGGACCTCCTCAGCTTAAGCTTCCTCATTCTCCACCAAATCTAACTTCACGGAGAGCTCCAGAATGGCCTCCTGCTTCTGATTTACGACGCGGTTTTTCTCCGCGATCGGCTTTCGTCATGCAGCCCGCTGAACCGAAGACTTCTCCCGGCGGAGGCACAGGCTCCAGCCTAGCTCGAGCGGTCATTATCGTCGCTGGCGTCTCAGCTCTCGTGGCGTCGGTTTTATCTTTTATGTGAGTTTTTATCTGTGTCGCTGGCGTGCAGTGACTCGAGTGACACCTGATTATTTTGACTAATATGTTTTATTTGACTCCAGCTCCATATGGTTCCAGACGTACGAGCTTCCTCCATGATCAACGATAACTGCGCAGCGACTAATATGTACGCAACAGCAAAAACTACCGAAAGCCATTGTTACAACGATATGTCGTACGAATTCTCTTGATGTGAGTAGAGAGCAGAAGCTATCAGGCTGTGGAATAGTAGAGGACCGAGCTGATAAGAGAGCAGGGTGCCTATTTTTGCGGCAGCATCATGGACGAGCACAATTTCTCTCACAGCAGCGCAATTTCTTGACCCTATCCGTGATATCTATGAGGTTCGTTGTAGTCATATCATACGGTGGCAGCTTGCGCTGACGAATCTAGGCCTTCACTATCTACACCTTCTTCCAGCTTCTTATCAACTTCCTCGGCGGCGAGAGAGCCGTGATTATTATGGCCCATGGCCGTCCTCCTGTGTCGCATGCCTGGCCACTCAGCCGCGCCCTCCCGAAGATCGATATCTCTGACCCTCACACCTTCCTTGCTGTTAAACGTGGAATCTTACAATATGTCGTGCTCAAGCCCATTTTGGCAATCACATCCATCGTAATGAAGGCAACAGACACATACCATGAAGGATATATCGATGTCGGATCTGGTTATCTTTGGTCGAGTATTGTTTACAACGCAAGTGTCACGCTCAGTCTCTATTCGCTGGCGATGTTCTGGGTGTGTCTGCACGACGATCTACTTCCCTTCCGCCCGGTTCCCAAGTTTCTTTGTGTGAAACTTATCATCTTCGCATCATACTGGCAAGGTTTCTTTCTGTCTATTCTCCAATGGTTAGGTGCATTTGGAAATGGTGTCGGGGAATACACCCCTGACAATCTTGCTGCGGCTATTCAAGACCTTTTACTGTGCTTTGAAATGCCTTTCTTTGCCGTTGCCCATTGGTATGCGTTCTCGTGGCACGATTACGCAGACCCTACTGTATCTGCCGCGCGTCTTCCCGTCAAATATGCACTCCGGGATGCATTCGGACCTCGGGACCTGGTAGAAGACACAAAGATGACTCTCCGAGGAGACAACTATGATTACCGTCTCTTTGACTCGGGTGACAACATCATCGCCCATGCGGAATCCGGCTCTCGGGTCAAACGAGTCATGGAAGGCATGCGGTATGAGCGAGGCGGGAAAGCCAAATATTGGATTCCCAAGCCTGGTGAAAGCGCGAAAGCTAGTGAAGCAGATAGCCGCACTCCACTACTCGCCGGGGACTCTCACGCCAGAAGAAGCAGTGATCGCGGTAGTCGCACGCCTACCGATAGATACCAGACCAACAACGAGATTGAAACGACGCTAGACGACGACGACGAACGACTCTTCACTAATGCGCGTGCTTTGGAGTTTGGAGACTGGAATGTAAGTCAAAATGAAACACTTCCGGTCCTAGGTCAACTTTTGATACTGACGGCGGGGCAGTACCCGGTCATCACAGCCAACCAAGTTCCACGCGATCAGCGACTTCCCGTTAGTCGAAGCTACCAGGGTTCAAGTCCGGCTCCCGCTGGTGGCAAGGTAAAGAAGTCTCGCACGCACCGAAAGGGGAGGGCATCAGGGGGCGATAGCAGGCAAGAACCAAATACAAGCTCTAGCAAATCGCCTAAATCCCCCGACAATGCTGGTCCCTTGCAGCGCCATGCGAGCTCCACGAGTTCCCACAACTCTCATCGGAGCCAGCTGGTCGATCTAGTCGTGGAAGACCACGAGCGGGAAGAACAAAAGCGCGCCCAAGCGCAACGAGCTGTGGGAAGCGATGCAGTCGAGGCTGAAACCCAGCGCTTTTCGTAAGGAACCCCTCCTAACTATTGGCTATCGTGCAATGTTGGGCTAACCATGTTTGATCATCATCTTAGGAGGCCCTCAGGACAGCCAATCGAGGAGGAAGAGGAGGCCGAGCCTCCGACCAGGGTAGACCCAGCCGAGCCGCCGCACGAAGATCGAACTGCCACGCGATGGACCTACAGTGCTCTCGAAGAGGATGAGAATGTGTGGGGCCGATAGGGTGTTCATACAGTAGCGCATAATCTTTGTTGTCCCTCCAGCCCTCTTTTTTTTCTTTTTCGGATTTGAACACGGCCCATATTTTATTCGTGACGAGACCCTGAGCTTGGCCCGTGCTGGCAACTTAATATGGCTATGAACTCGAACCATATATAAATAAGTATAAATGAAACGGACGATGAAACGAACCAATAGAGCCTCTGGGGTCTACCTCATTTCGAAACGTGCGACTGGGGCTAGCGTAGCAGGAGAGCGCGCGAAAGGCATGCGCCTTTCGGCTTTCCGACGGGTAAGTGCGCGCTATACTAGCAGCCGGCGGGGGCAAGCATAGCCGTGAAAGGATCCAGCTTAGTAGCTTGCCAGCTTGCCAGCTTGTCTAGCTTGAGCTTTGTACAGTACCTTGCAAGACATGTGCCCGGTCATCCACATGTACCCGAAATGCCCTTTGATCGACCTCTATTTCGCCCTTTCTGCCCTACGCGCCCGAAGGTGTGACATCCCCACAGTTATACTTAGAGGAGCTCATGATAAGCAAAGATGTGACATCTCCACTCGAGTCAGCGAATAAAATGTCCTAAGAGACTCCGCAAGGCCGATCCCCACCAAACACTGGACCTGCTGAGCTGCAGCCAGCAGGACGCAGACCCCCAAGCGGCATAGCGTCAAGCCCAAGCGGCACACGGTCTCACCCGTGGTGCCTGGAACAACTCACAAACCATGCAGTGCACGGGCGCTTGCAAGTTTAGTCCCAAGTCCACTAGGGCCGCTAGGGAGGGGATGCTTCCGTACGACTTTTTATCTGCCTTTGTCTTTTCTTCTTGTGTTGATTCATTCCTTTGTGTTCCTGCTTTCTTATATCCTCCCTTCAGGAAAGGTGATGGATTAATGGTGTTGCTGCGCTGGTCGCTATGACGGCTTTAGAACAAGCGGGGTCGCTACTGAATGGCTGGGCGAAGTCGTGCTGGTCATGTTTATTTCCTGAGGAGAATGAGGCCGTCCACAGGCTGGGCCAGCATCATGACGATCGAGGTATTTGAATATCTATAGCTTGGTGGTCTGGGTATGCTAATCATGATATAGGTGTTGAACGGGAAATGCAAGTATGCCAGACCCAACCGCATCTTGTCCCCCCTATGAAACTCACGGTCTATGATGACCTGCCAAGTCCCGGTTTCGATCATGAGCGCCGCAATTCTCTATCAAACTTGCTTGAGGAAGGCCGGAGCCTGGCCTCAAGAGCCTCCCATCGAGCAAGCATGAGTATATCTCGGAAGAGAAACACCATGACGCCCATTTCAATAGGTGCTCCCACGGACTTCCGAAGAGTCCAATCCTATCAAACAATGCCACCAATGCCTACCCAGCTAGACTTTAAGCCATTAGAGCTTAGCATCCATCGTGGAGGAAAGAGGTTGTCCGATTTGCCCGAGTTCGATCCATTCCTGGCGGATGACGGTACAACTCAGCGCCCACCACTGGCGGTGCCACCTAGGGCTTTATCATCTATCGACCTCCGATCCCGAAGATGCCATTCGACTGCGTCGAATTTCTCTATCTCTCGCAAGCCTGTCGGCTCTGGAGTCCGTGCGTCAGTTGCAAACATCGAGCCGGTGATTCAACCGCCACCTCCCGCACGCATCGCGAGTGGACTGATTCCTCATTTCTCTCTCCTTCGCCCACTTGAAGTGGACCTAAACGGAGCAGATGAATACGAGCTAGTTCCACCAGTCCCTCCTTTTGTACATCAGCGAACCGAGAGCGAGCTCACCCTCAGCGCGGTTGAAGCCGTCCGAACAAGTGCTCTCCTGGACCTAGATGTCGTACCAAAAGAAGTCGCTGTACCTAAAACTCCAGTCAAGCAACTGAAGTCAGAGGACATGGACTTCGTACCGTCCCCCGGGGATTCCCCACTCGACCAGGACTCTCCATCCACAGCTAGCCTGCGCACTTTCCCTTCTCGAATCTCCTCATTACGACGCCCTTCCAACCCAGCGGAGAACCGCAACACGATCGCTTATGTTCCCCTTCCTAACCGAGTATCCAAATGGTTCTTCCCAGAGAAGGCTTCTGCACCTCAAGCAGTTTCCCTCGCCGGCGAGAACGGATTCGAATGGGATCGAACTCGCACCCTCAGCGGTACAACTGTTGGGTCCATAACTACAACTACCATCACCGGTGGTCCCAAACACCGCAACCCTAATGCTTCGATCTCAAGCAACTTCAGCAATCCTTTTACCCCGCGAGCATCGATGCACAGCCCATCGCTAAGTATCGACAAAACCATTGATTCGGGTATCTACCACCCATCTATCTATGAGGATCGGCCCAAGAGTCGCGCTCTTTCATCTCACCCGGTTGACCAGCATCGCCTGAATGAGTCAACTATTGGTCTAGCTTTCTAGACTATTTGGCTTTTGACAATTTTTGGTCTTCCTTCTGAGAGGGTTTCGTTTTTTGAATTCTATGTGTCTATTTATGATCGCAATACCCCTGGGGATCTTGGTTTGCATTTTTTTGTTGCATGTGTTCGGCATTGGGAGGTAATGGTCTGCGTAGCTATGGCTTCGCGATTTTCGAGATATTACGTAATTACGTCTGGTCTTACTTTGGAAATATTGTCCTATAGCAAGCAAACTTGAAGCTCTGCGGGCTTACTGATTTACATCCGCCTAGACCCATTCGTGTGGACTCTGTTTCGCTATTTGTAGCACTTGCCGTAGCATAATCATTGAATGTAGTCAAGGATACTTCTACCCCACGTCTTGAACCAACTTCTTCGGTATCACGAGGAGGTTTCTACCTTCTCTAAAAGGCTCTTCTTTGACTTGCATCAATCTCAAAAGAGCCTTGAAGGCAACTGCCGATCTCTCCTCCAGTAAATAAACCACTGACCGACCCAAAGATGAGATCAAGGAATCAGGTAAGTCCTCGTTTTGAGCGACAACACGCCCATCAGCTATATTCCATGTAACCCGGCGCCCGAAAATAAGCTCATCAATGCATGTGAGTCAACCAGGATCTATTTCCAATGTGGCTGATGTTTTTGTATCGCCGGAACCGAGTCCGAGCCTGGTAGCACGAAAATGGCATTCGCTCTCTCCACCCACGACTATTGCATATTGTGCCCAGCACTTGTGCAACACTCAAATGGGCATGGAAAATGCGGAGAAGAAGATCTGTACTAGGTTCCCTCGGAAACTCGAGGTACTGTTTCTCAGAATTCCTTGACGAATAGAAAACTCGAGACGTATATTAGATACTTTGATTGTCTTGTTGACGTATCTGAGTGGGTACTAGCTAGTACTTTTGCAGGCTGTTACTTATGAGAGGACATGATCCTTGTTTGAAAATGGGCGGGAACCTTCCATAGCAATGAATTATGCTGGCCATGTACGTTTCAAGGGGGCTCAATTCAGCCTTGCAGATCACGGGCCACCTTATAGGCCTTCAGAGTAGCAATAATGAAGCCATGGATGCCTACTCATTGAATGCGAGGAAATGTGGTTCTTAAGTTAAACTCAACATTGAGCGCGCCGCATCTGGTATGCTCGTATTCGCGATCCCCACATCGTTTCCTGAAAGGGTAAGCTCGTATAGATGCACATCACTCAGGAGGCAAGAAACAGAGCACTGCCTACCACATAATGTATATATAATAAAGTCAGTGAATAATTTAACAATATGAATCATCAAAGGGATAGCTGACAGCAATCCAATGTTCAAGATGGTCAAGCTACTCTCTTTCCTATTTGCAAGTACTGCCGTCGCGGCGCCCTCAACACATTGTCGTTGCACACCTCATGATAACTGCTGGCCATCCGACCAAGATTGGAGAAGCCTAAACAGCTCAATAAATGGCAACTTGTTCCCCGTCCGCCCTGTTGCATCAGTCTGCTACGGGTCAGAGTTCGACGCCGCGGCATGCAAGGAAGTTACAAACAAATGGACAGAATCCATCTGGAGAGCTACCGAGCCAGGAGCTGTACAGTGGAAAAACTGGGAAGCCTGGCCAGCAAAACACGAGAGCTGCGATATAGGAATGCCGCCAAACACAACCTGCGGTCAAGGCCGGATCTCGCTCTATTCCGCGCGAGTTCAATCAGCCCAGGATATCCAGCGCGCGGTGCAATTCGCGAATGAAAGAAATCTTCGCCTTGCAATCAAAGCCTCTGGTCATGACTTCTTAGGCAGATCTTCTGCGCCTGAATCTTTGCAGATTCTCACGCACGACATGAAACATATCTCGGCTGTTGATGACTTTCGGCCTATGGGCGCGCCTCATGGTGAAGGTCCTGCTGTTACCATCGGTGCTGGCGTATATTTGCCCGAGTTGTATAATGCGGTCAGGAAACTCAATAGAACTGTTATTGCAGGAGCTTCGCATACCGTTTGTGCTGCTGGGGGTTATATTCAAGGTGGAGGGCATTCGCCTTTCGGTGCTTGGAAAGGTCTTGGGTCGGATAATGCTCTCGAATTCGAAGTGGTGACAGCCAATGTGAGTGATTTTTGTTCCATCCGGGATATTAATGAGCGCTTGAGCTAATATCTTCAAAAATTAGGGAACTATCGTGACTGCGAACTCGTACCAAAATCAAGATTTGTTCTGGGCTTTGCGCGGTGGCGGCGGCGGAACATTTGGAGTCGTTTCCAAAGCCACAATTAGGACATTCGAAGATGTCCCAGTGGTCATTGCAAATCTGAACATCACAGCTCCGCAGGGTGACTCCTCGTTTTGGGAAGCTTTCAGTCAGTTTCATGCATCATTTCCAACTCTGAATGACGCCGGGGGCTCTGGATACAGCTTCAACTATCCCAATATGCCCGTCGACGCCAATACAAGTGTTTCGGCCATAATTTCCACTCTTTCTTTCCCTGAATACTTCAACGCAAGCGAAATCGACAAACTATACAAGCCCGTCAAGAAGGCTTTGGGTCAGATTCCAGGTTTGAAAGTACAGTACTTGTCTTACCCATTTCCATCGACACAATCATTCGTTCATAAAGGTTTGCTCACGGGGAAGACGGATGTCACTGGCAGAATCGGTATCATTGGATCTCATCTCTACTCCAAAGAGCTATTGCTATCTCAAGACGGTCGCGACAAGTTGACGAAAGCTTGGAGTAGCTTGACCTTTGGCCCAGGTGACCAATTCGTCGACCATATTGTGGCGGGGCCAGGAGTTGCTAAGAACAGTCACATTGACAGTGCCGTCAACCCTTCATGGAGAAGAGCTGTAACCCATCTTTTATATGCTAGAGGGTGGGTTGATAATGCTACTATATCTGAGCAGCAGGCTGTTATCCGAAATATGACGGAAGTCGAGCTTCCTATCATCCATTCTGTTGAGAGCGATATGGGTGCTTACCAAAACGAAGCCAGCGGATATGAGCCTAACTTCCAGAGCATGTTCTGGGGTGATAATTATGATCGGCTTTATGAGATCAAGCAGAAGTGGGACCCCAATGGTCTGTTCATGGTCAGGAAAGGAGTTGCGAGTGAGGACTGGGACGACGCTGGCTTGTGTCGGAAGAGTCATCGTTGAAGATTCAAGTGGATGTACCGGTGGGCAGCATTCTCTCGTGTCATTATTTCGTTCGCAATTTTGTTTTTCATAGTCTGTTTTGATATATTTCATTCAATACATATTCGATCTTCCAAGGTTGCTTGCATATAAAAAATCTTGCTGGGAGGATTCCCAATTCCCTCAAGTGCTAGGCATGATCGGGGTGTATATGTTTGTGCTTGTAGATATGTGGATGGCTAGAAAGAAGTAACATTTGAATATAAGCTCTTTTGACAATGCCGAGTAAGGAAAAAAGCTCACTTAGCATATGAAGTTCTGGGTGGGAGTGAAAAAAAAAGGCAAAAAGGAAATATGCTCCGAATGGGGGAATCGAACCCCCGGCTATCGTGTGAGAGACGATGAGGTTAGCCACTACCCCAATTCGGACGGCTGATCCACTAGACTATTCTAATGAACTGACATAAGTGCCTAGGTTTTTGCCAATATAGCCCATAGATGCCACAATCGTTGATGCTAGCTAGCCCAACTCCTTCATTGGCACCATCGTTCAATGTATGCCTCTAAGCTCAGCATTCGATTCATATAGCTTATATTCCAAATATGATTTTTCTTTAAATAACGAAAATACTGGTATTATGAACAAGAAGAATGTCAAGTATATGCGCAGAGAAAGTATATGCAGCGAGGGTATCTTGGTCAAGGGGATAAAAAGATGCAGAGGAAACCAATAGTGACTATACACGACAGTACAGCAGAACTTTAATCAGATGAGACTATCTCCACTGTGTCTGGAGGAGGTCCGCTCGTCGAACCGGTCTTCCGGTGATTCTGCATGCCCAGAATTTGCCATGCCCTTCCCATCATACCGTGTCCTGCACCTTGAGGAAACTCCACAGAGCCTTTGTGAGCATGTCTCGGCATGCGTTCACGCAGGGCACGCTCGCGTTTCGCAGCAACAAGTCGGTCTTGCTCACGCTCATAGTCCACAATGTCATCACGCCATTCATTCCAGTGCTCGAGGTGTTCGCGTTGCTGAAGAACCTGGTAGCGGAGACGAGTCTTAGCTGGGCGCCAGGCTGTACGGTTGACAGTCTCGTTCTCAGCACCACTTGACGGGGCCATGGTAGACTTCAGATCAGTGACACGAGATTCCTTGGTAAGCTTGAGTAAATGAGTGAAGACATCCCGGCTTTCCAATGCCGTGCGTTGCATCTTCTCTTGCTCTGCAGTTGGGGTGGTCCGCGTAAGAGGCGCATCCAGCCAAGCGTGCATATCCGTTGATCGCTGGACTGAGTAGGGGTCGAGGAGATTGGAGCGGCGATTCTCTTCCCGTAAGAAGCGAACAGCCGATTGGAGGCTTGCGACCTCTGCACGAAGCGCTTCGTTCTCTTGCATGGCAGCTAGAGAGGCCTCGTTGTCGATGACGATACCCTCGCCTGCGCCAGCGGGGCCTGATGCGCGCTTCATCCTTTCCAGGCGAGTCTTGAATTCATCACGCTCTGCCGATGCAGCCTGGAGCTCCTTCTTCTGCTCATCGACCGTCTGCTGGAGCTCAGTGCTTGCCGCTTGAATTTCTTCGATCTTGGTCTCAAGGTCTTTGACCATTGATGCCTTTTTGCTTGCCTCCTTCATTCGAGATTCAAGAAGCTCAATCTTGATGCCCTGCTCCTCAAGCGTATTGTCTTTAACCCCGACAGCAGTTGAAACTTCGTGGACTTCGTTCTTCAAGCGTCGAATTTCTTCGTCCGCATCAGGAGAGATTGTTTTGTTTGACTTCATCTCATTTGATCTCGCAATCCAGGGGTTGGCGCCTCTTTCGAATTCGGAGGTTTGAGAGAGGTCGTTAGAAATGGCATCTAATTCATCTAGTTGCGTAGCAAGGTCGCGTAGTTTATTAGCCAGCAGCGAGACAGGGTCATTTGCTTCCGTTGAAGATTCAGAATCCTGCGCAAATGCCGCGGCAGTTCGTGACATGCTCTCCAGTACATCTTCCAGGGTAATAGGCTCATCACGACCCTCCTCGCTGGTCAAAGCAAGAACGCTTTCGCCTAGCTTTCGAGTAAGGTCAGATAAATCCCTAGTAAACGTCTCGGCATTTCTGAAGGGTTCGTTGGCTTTGTCGGAGAGTGCAAGAGATCGGGAGCGAAGTTCCTCAACAGCACGATGAATTTTGCCCATTGCAACTTTGAAGCCTCGGGCCTGGGAAACAAATGCATCGAGTTTGCCGAATGAGAGCGCATTCTCTTCATCACCTTCTGTCTCCTGAGGAGCTGGCAGCTTAGAATCAACAAGCGACTTAAGTCGAGAAATTGCTGTAGCTGAATGGTCCAGATACGACTGGGACAAGGCAGCTCGCATGCAAAGTGCGTCCGCGAATGTCTCTGGTGTCTCAGGAAGTAATGTCTCCGCGAGATGAGCCAACAGAGCAATGGATCTTTGCAACTCGACGTCAAACTTTTTCATGTTGACTTCGTTCTTCTTGAAGTTCTCAATCCAGAAATTGAGCATCCGTTCGACAGGTTCCATCTCAACAAGGGCAATCTTCACAGTGCTAAACTGATCAGCCGAGCAGGCATTGATGAACTTAACGAAGCGATCGCAAACAGCAGCAATCCACAAAAGATGCTCAAGAGCTTCAAGTGAGCTATAGATCTCTTCATGGCTTGAGATAGCGGACTGTTCGGAAATCCGCTCGCGAATAGTGCCAGTCACCACGGTGGCCTTGAATGTCACTCGTTTGAAGCGAAGAAGAGCCAGAACGGAGTTTCTCTCTCCCTCGTAGCTTTCAGGCAGGTAGAGCTTGACAATTGCAAGATGCTGCGCTGCCTCTTCAGATTCCATGCGATTTAGCTCGACGTCAATGGATTTCGTTTGAGCTTTAGAGACAGATGCCTGGAGTTTCATGTTCAAATCGATCATAGCTCGTGAGCGGGTCGTGAGATCAGTGGCTTCGGCCTCTGAAATTTGCTGCGATGCACGCATGTCTTCCAAGTCAGTTTGCAAATTTGTGACCAGCTCCCTGAAGCGAGACAATGTGTACTCCAAATCTTCAATAACTTCATCTTGTTGAGCAACCCGTCGATTCTGCTCACTGAACAGGCCATCTCTGTAGTCAATCTCTTCTTGAAGCTGCTTTTCAGTTTCAATATGAGTATACTCCAGCTCATCACTAATTTCTTTGAGAGATTCCAAGTCTTCAATAGCTGCTTTAAGCTCATTGATTTCCTCCTGGTAGCGCATGTTCTTGTCTGCAAGTTCTTCGATCATTTCTTCTGCACCCAAGGCCGTCTCAAGCTGTTGCTTGAGGTCCTCTACATTCGCCTCAGCAACCAAGAGCCTTTCCTTGGTGGCTTCGAACTCGGACTTGACAGCAGAGTACTCCTCAAGATCGTCTTCCAGCTCCTTGATCTGATCTTTGAACGCACTTTCTTGTTGTTGGGTCATATCACGGAGGCGAATCAAGGCTTCACGGAGACGTTCATTTGTTTTCTCCATTTGTAGCCACCCATGGCTTGATCGATCTTCGGGACTTGTATCTTGATCAAATGCCGCATTCTCTTCGCGAAGAACATCGACTTCAAGTTCAAGCTCCTCCATTTTAGAGCGGAGTGCTTCACAGTTGTGTTTCATCGCCTCGGCTGTTTCTTCCGCCATCTCACGATCCAGAGCTGCCATTTCCATGAGCGACTCATGCTCAGCCTGTAAGCGCTCTACTTGCTCCATATTGGCCTCAGTGTCCTTAAGCTTCTTGCGGAGCTCAGTAATTTCCATCTGCTGCGGCTGGTATTTTGCTTGGAGCTTCTGAATGATGGACTCGAACTTATCACGCTCTGTCTGTAACTGCTCCAAGACCTTGAGCTTGTCACGATCTTCTGCCCGCTTCTTCTCAAGGATTCGCAACTTTGTTTGGAGTTCCTCCAGTTCTCGATTGTTCGCACTGGCCTGAGCCTGAGCCTGGCGCTGTGTTGCTGTTCCAGCTGATGGCCGAGGAGCTGCCGCGCGAGTAGCGGCCATAGATGTTCTGGCGGGCTTGCTTGGAGGGGCAGGGGTGGGCTCTTCATCCTCAGGGCTATCTTCGCCAGCACCGCCTGAGTCGCCATCTGTATGCTCTTCGGACTGACCACTTGTACCGGTGTCACCGCCATCTGATGCTTTTGAAGTGGCAGTTTGCCGAACCGAGAGTCGTTTCGCAGCAGTTGTCGGAGGAACAGCTGTCTGAGATCCAGGCCGAGAAGTTCTTGCGCCCGGGCCAGATACAGAAGGACGTGAGGTTCTTGACGCAGCTGTCGAAGTGGCGGTCCCGCCTACTGAGGGCCGTGACGCGGGTGTAGGTCGGGGGCGGGTCGAGCCAACGGTGGAAGTGCGTGGAGCCCCAGCAGAAGTGCGCGCAGGGGCTGCTGCTGAAGATAGTTGCTTGGTAGGCGATTTTGTTGGGGACTAAAGGTTTCCAAATCAGTCAGTCAAGGTCAAGTAGGCAGCGCGGAGAATTGCAAGACTTACCCTGAGGGAAGCTCGAGGTGCCACTCTTGGAGCAGGCGTCGGAGTAGACGAATTGACACTTTGGCGTTTGGCGATAGGTGGCGGTCCTGTAGCAGGTTTCCTTGAGCCCGCGGAGATCGATTGTCTGCCGGGGGCTGCGTTGGGACCGGGCCTTGCGGTTTGTTTACTCTCCCGCGCAGGCTGTTGCACGACGGAGGCAATAGCTGTCGGTCGAATAAACATACCGTGGCCTGGGTCGCAATCAAAGTAACGCTCGCCTTGGACCGCACCATCATTTTTGCCAGTAGCGTCGCTCAATTCAACACCGATCCAGTCGCCAACGGCGAAGTGAGTCGTTCCGATGAAACGGATCGTCCCTTGTCGCCCGTCGGTGAGGGCGATCACCGACCCTGGCGAAATCTCATGGCCAGACATCGTGAGTGTCGAACATCAAATTCCCACGATGTTTTGGGGGGGTTGGCGACGTGACTGTTAGGAGTAGAGGGACGGGGGACGCCTCGGATATGAAGCACTAAGGAGTCAAACGCGTGGTGCAGATCATTGTGGCCTGAGGCAAGAAACACTCCAATGCGGCCCTGTTCTAAAAAGAAGTATACAGCACTATTGCCTTCGATTGTGTAACAGTGGCCTCTAGAATAAAACTGTAAACAGGATTTTTGTCAATAAAAGAGATTAAACTACTCTCGAGAGGCCATGGCCCTTGACTCGTTTTCATCAGAAGATTCAAGCTAATTTATAACATCGGATACATCCAGCCGAGCACTGAGCATGTAGCGCACTAATTGTATGACCTATAACTTCGCACTGGTGACACGAGCAATACATTTCACTTCAACATCAGTGCCCCCTGGAAGATCCTTGACAATGACACATCTATCCATGATGTTAGCTTCTCTGATCCGCAGGTAAACGTACACAGAAATGTAACTTACGTTCGCGCAGGCTTAATATCCTTGAACCATTCCAGATAAGCCTCATTCATACTGTTCAAGTCTTCTGATTTAGTAAGGAATACATTGACTTCAAGAATTTGCCCCAGGTCAGACCCTGCAGCTTCAAGAACGGCCTTCAAGTTCTTGATACATTGGTTCTGGGTGAAAATGATCAGCCATGTTGTTTCTCGTTGAACGAAGCAAATAGGAAGCAAATAATTATGCGGGGCTCATTCATCATTACTTACTGCACGAGCCTGGATGGGCCCTTCGACAAACTTGCCACTCAAGTCCTTAGCAACCTGCCCTGAGCAGAAAACCAGCCCATTGGCAACAATGGCTTGGTTGTAGAACGGCTGAGGAGCCGGAGCCCCAGCAGTGTTAATACCCTGGCGACCAGAAGACATATTCAACGATGTATTTTGTTAAAAGCTTGAGAGCCTTTGAAAGAAGTTTGTGTAGCCAAAGGTTGTTGGTAAATAGTTGAGCGAATGGCGAAGCAGGGTGGGTTCGGCCGATTTAAGTAGATGCCGCTGTTGGACTCCTGGGATATGGCATTCACAAAGCGCTAGTCTCCAATCTATCCATGGATCAGAAAGAAATGGAAACATCTGAGTCAGCACTAATCTAGATATCCGTATCTACCCCAGAGGTTGTAGCTGTTGTTCATGTGGCCCCTCGATTGGTTACTGCGGCGGCATACATAACATGTATTGACGGATAGATGCCCGCTACGTCCTCCATCATCTACATCTTGAGCTTTCCAAAAGGTGAAAAAGATGTAAAGCAGCAAACTATTCACACCGGGGGTTTCTTATCAGTATGGGGAACTCGATGACACATTTTGTGAGGGCGGGGTTTTTTGGGGTAGAAACGGCATCGGAGTTCGCTCCAGCGCACTCGATAAAGTAACCGGGTGGGTCCTTGGAGATAAAAAGAGGCACGCATTAACATTCAAAGAAGTCTATAATCTATCATTTTATTATAAATCCAGATCCATAAATTAAGCGCTCCACTCGCTCAAGAATGCCCTCAACCAGATAGCCAAAGCGTAAGCGCCAGGGTCAGGAGGCTTCTCGTTGCTGGAAGATGTGTCCTCGCCCACGTACGTGGCTCTTCCAAATCGAGGCTTCATAGCGGCTGTAGCTTTGGCCCCAGCCTCCGCAACCTCCACTGCTCCCACAATGCTTCCTTGAGTCTTTTTCAGGGTCTCACATAGGGGAATGAGGACATCCATGACGGTGCGGTCTCCGGCACGGGCTCCAGTGTATGCAAACAATCGGTTGATAGCCTCGCCGGCAGCAGCGCCAACATCTGCCTCAGTAGCAGCTGGGGTCTTCTTGAGACTTCCAACGAATGCAGTCGACAGAATTGACAGAATGGCAAACAGAGAGCCACCCATATCTTCCAGGGTCTCGTTAATTGCGTCCAAAGCCTCGAAAAGTCCAAGTGGGCTCTCGTTGAATGGGGCCGATTTGAACCGGGCAAGGAGTGCGTCGCAAGCCATCACAACACCCTCTCCACAGTCACCATCACCCATAACAGTGTCGAACTTGGTGATGAGAGGCTCAGCAGCGATAGCGGCCTTGCAAGCAGCTTCAATGGCTGGAATAAGCTTTTCAGAAGCAAGATGCTTGCTTGTTCCGTTAGTGACGGCTGCTTCCGGGGCAGAAGAGACTCCATTTGAGTGTCCATTTTGGTAAGGTGTGGCTGGGACATTATATTGGTTTTTGGGCCAGGCTGGCGCAGTAGTTGGTGCATCCAAAAGCTCGATGATAGTTGAAAGAGGCTGGGATGTTGCGGTAGCAATTTGGGAGAGGTTGCAAAGGGAGATTGAGAAACCAGGAGCGTTGAGTGAAGTCTCGAAGGGTCCAACGTAGATTCGAGATGGTACAATGCCGTAATCTTGGGACAGCTTGTCCAAGGTAGTCTTGGTGAGACCCTCGATCTCAAGGTTGGAAATGCCTCCAAGGTTATTGATCAGAAGGGCAATGTTATCTTCGGAGTTAAATTGCACAAAGTTTCGCTCTGCATCATTCTTATTGAGTGCATACGACAGCATCTCTTTGATCAAATCCCCGGGGGATGGGATAGGACTGATGGCGCGCAAACCCTTAGTAACAATGTCAGATCTGCTTCACAAAAGTTCTAAGTGAGGCAACCTACCGGTTCGTTGTGGACACCCATACCCAAAACACAAGTGTCCTTGGCAACAGACTCTTGCTCAGGTCTTCCCATAACATGGCAAAGATCCAAGCTGGTTCCGATAGACGCCAGGCTTGCATTTGTCTCGAGGCCGAGCTTTGTGCAGTCTTCGAAGTTCCATCCGGCGGCAGATGCAGCTCCCAAAAGCTTGAGAACTGTGAATTGCTAGCCTTTGTTCAAGTATTTCTGACGTCGCTATTCTTTTTACCTAAAACGTTTCCAGCCAAGCCTCTGCGGCCAGTGTTCTCTGTTTGGCGTCTTGGGAGTGACACATCATCCGAGAGTGGAATCTGCGATACGTTCTGGCCAGCGGCGGTAGCCTTTTCTGTAGCCAATCCAAAATGAAGAATATCACCAGTGTAGTTCGTGATGCACAGAATCACACCAGCATGTGAAGGTGCACTGTTGATAGCAGCCATGACTTGTTTGGTTGATGGACTCGCGAAGATATCGCCAGCTACAGCGGCGCTCAGCATGCCATCACCAACATAGCCAGACCACCCTGGCTCATGACCAGATCCACCACCAGATATGATTGTAACTTTTGAGGGATCGTGGGTTTTATCGAAGACGACGCGGTTGGGTTCATTGAGTCCCAGATGAGGATTTCTGGCGGCCAGGGACTGTAGTCCAAGCAGCACTAGACCATTGGTCTCGTGGAAAAAGTGTTTGTTCGACATTTTCACCAGTTTTGTCTTCAATGCAAGTAAAGCAAATCTGACAAAAAAAGAGTTATCGGTCCAAACTTTTTTTTATTGTGCGAATGTCCTATTTAAGTCCTACAACGTCCGATTATACCCCGTACATTTACGTATCGCCCCCAGCATGTGTAAACCAATCGGTGACTTAGGATATAGACTCCAATTTGGTTATTCTGGTGCTTCCATCCCCATAACCCCACAAAATGGGACAAAGTGGACTCATATTGTCTTTCCGATCCCATCGCATAGTGGAACAACGGGTCCGTGCCTCGTTACGAGGTGCCACGGGACCATCGCAGTGATGAGAATCTATCGATCTAACTCCAATGGTGCCGCAAAAATCGGACGTTGAAGAAAC
Organism: Tympanopsis confertula; assembly: GCA_026745395.1. Lineage (NCBI taxonomy): Eukaryota > Fungi > Ascomycota > Sordariomycetes > Coronophorales > Scortechiniaceae > Tympanopsis > Tympanopsis confertula. The sequence goes on along the minus strand of JAOYNU010000004.1, from coordinate 946,751 downwards.
GTTTAACAGATAATGCAAAATCTACTGGATCACCAGACTTCTCGACCCACAGAGGCTTTAGGGATCCCCCAAAACGTACATGCCGATTATGCTTCTTCGACACACCTCCGGATGACCCAAAGAGGAAAATATGGCGCGAGAACGTTGAGCCCTACGGAGTACTAGCCCCGAATGCATAGCTAGCTGTGATATGCTATGAATCAGCTTGATTGTAATGTCCATTGGGAATCTCATTGTGAAGGATAGTGGCATAGCGCTCGCCAATGCGTTCCGCTCGAAACTGGAAAAAAGCAGCCTACTTGCTATTAAAGGTCTTACAGCCTCACTCAATCCTATGTTTTCGACAGACTGAGGCATACTTATCAATTGAGGGGCGAGGGTTGATATGACTCCATTCATCAAATCTCCTATAGATCCACAGATCAGCAATGCCTGGGGAAAATGTCAATTGACGTCCTCGTGCCGAGGGCTCCTCCTTTTCCCCCGGGAGACTCTATGCGAGCCTCCACGCGAAGGAGTCACTTGACAGCTGTTCGTTTGCTTGTGTTGTCATCTGTAACAGTTATTCTCAAGCAATGCAGAGCCCCTTTGCTCATTTGACCGCCATGTAGCCTTTTCAAAGTGCACTAGGCGAGTTGCCGCATTGAAGGTAATTTGTTTCTACCGCATTGGCGATTCGCGAATGATCTAGACTACTTTTTAGGGCTGAATTCCTCATTAATATCGTTATTTTCATTCTAATTAGAACCGGAGCCGTATGACGGGCTTTATCTAGTAACTCTTTCCAACGTACAATGAGAACGGCCTCGAAGCCTATGAGTCAAAAAGAATTGCAGGGTATTTCAGGTCGTGTATTCTAGACAGAGTTTGATGGTTTGAACAGATGGGGGAAGTGTACTGGGAGCTCTTCCAAGCTTGAGACAAGGTATCGTGATGCTGGCGTTCTTGGGATAGGCTGTCCCTTCTCAACCAAGTGAACAGTGGCCCAGCCTCGAGCATTGCTGTGAGTGCAATTGAGATGGGAATCGTCTGGAAAGACACGACATTAGCATTAAATTGCCGAATAAACATTCGGCAAGGATAAATGACTTACCGACAAAGTAGCATTGATCAGTGCTCGGTGCACCGGCCTCCTTCTCTGCCTTGGCATACATCTCCTGGCTTGGTTTACAAACCAACGGCAACTGACCGTAGTCGCAATATGTGATACCCTCGAAGATTCCCTCGAGCTCCAAGAGTTTGATGACTCGCTTTCCATGGTTCACATAGGCATTTGTGAGCAGCCACGGCTTAACTTTGGAAGTATCCAGGCGCTCGAGCAGCTTTCGGAGCTTGGGGTCTGGTTTCAAGATACCGTCTAGGGGTAAGGCGTCGTCCACTTCGCGATTGAATTCGAGAGGGTCAATCTTATGGTGCCTTGTCAGACCTTCAATAGCAAGACCGTATTCTTTATAGTATTTCTGGTGGAGCATATGCGCATCTTCGGTGGTGAGGTCGAGGTGCTTCATAAAGAACTTGTCTGTAGGTACGCGGAATGTCGTCAATAAGCAGACAAAGAAAGGGAAGAAGCGAGTTTCTTACTGATCAAAACTCCCATCTCATCATGGATGTTACATGCTGCGTGCCAGTGTCAGTCCTTCATTTGTTCTCGGCGGAGGAACCCTGTTCGGATTTGTTGAAGCTATCATAGCCTTGTCGCACCTTTCGAATAAAGCTACAGAACTCTCCCTGTTAGCTATGTGCGCAATTGAATTAAGGTGCTCTGAGTCATAAATGGTAGGACGTACACAGTTGTCAATGTCGAAGAAGAAGACCGGGCGTGAGTCACTAGCGTTCGCGGAAGCCATTGTAGAGTATGCAAAGATCGGGGATCTATGTGCGGAGAAGCGAGGAATATGGGAGGTCGAGCGAAAGAGCGGCCGAGCAGCGCATGGGAAGAAAGCGCGATACATTGAGGAGGGAACCATCAATCGCATTTCACGACCCGCGGCAAGCGGCGATGATTGGCGGCACTTGCTCTCACGCGCGTTGCCCGTTTCCGCCTAGCGTGCACGGCTCCGTTTGGCGAGCAGCGTCACTTTTTTCATCTCAATCATCTTAAACCACCTCTCGGTCATTGAGCTATAGAAAGCCTCGAGGCCAGGTTTCAGATACTTTGGACGATTGTATCCAAAGTCATATGAGGATTCTCTCTATATCTGAATTATTTCCCCATACCCCTTGTTTTACTTAGCTTGATTTGATCCCTTCACTCCCCCAGTGACCGTGGCCACAACCCATGGGAACGCGACTCACGTTACTACAGGACTTATGGCGAGCTCGGAGATAATAACACCCACAGAGGTGCGAGAATACGAACGGATTCTCAAGCTCAGCGATGAGATATTCTCAGGAACACACCCGCGTCTCAAGGTCCCCCAACACGTCCTGCGCAAGCCGGGAGCGCGTCTTGGCCAGAATGGTGCCTCGACTCCGGTAGCTGCAAAAGGCAAAGCGGGCAAACCTGTGGTGGATGTTCCCTCGCAAACTCCTCCAGCTCCTTATAGCACGCAGACCTCAGTGTCTGGAAATCCGCCCTACCTTTCGTCCTCCAATTTCCCCCCTTCTACCCGTGCGGCACCGAAGCCTACCTCAGAAATTAATCCTATCCTCTTGACAAAGTCCGATGATCTAGTGCGCGCGGAGCTTGGACTACAACGGCAGAGAGTGGAGAGAACGCTTCGCGAACAACTTGACTTGCGCAAACAAGAATCAAAACAAAAGCCCTCAGCCCAAGACACCAAGCCAGACTTCGATGTCTCCGAAGTGTTGAATAAAGCCTTGGATATCGTGCGACCTGTCTCATTGACTGATCCTTCCGAGGTGGCGGGTCAGAACGACTCGTTTGATGATAATTCTTACTACTCCAGTAAAGCTCCAGACTCTCCACCGACTGGAGATCATCAGACAGTATCGCCAGTCAGCCCGGCTGCTGCCCCGCCTCCGGACCCGACTGTGATGGAAATCTACAATGAAGTACAGCAACGCGCGAAGGAGTCTGGAGGACAATCGCAAGAGGACATCTATGCCGAAGTAGCGCAGCGAATGATTGAGTTGAAGAGGCTAGAAGCCTTGAATAATCCAGGAGCCGAACAAGACGGTCACACTGACCGTGCCGCTGACGTGCGCATTCCTCACGCTCAGAAGCGCCCTGAAGTACAACAGATCGAAGCTCCTGAAGAGCCAGAGTACTCTCCGCCCATGTCATTGGCGCCTCCAGTTGTTACGGGCGAGCAAGGTCGAGGAGCAGCAAACAACTCGAGTAGAACCCGATCCAACAACCATGTCCAGGATGTTTATGAGCCAGCGTCCCCAAGAAACGTCAGAGTCGTCCGAAATCACATCACCTCACCGGCAGCACCTCGGCCCTCTCGTGTTTCTCCATTGGCAATGCCCAAGGTTCCTTCAGTCCATCCCCAAGGGGAGCAACCAGTATATGGTTCTGAGAGAGTTTATTCTGATCCGGAGTCCGGTCGTGGGACTCCCAGCGGACCGGTATCTCAGCTCATGCCCCGAAAGAGAAGGAGGTTGCAAGACAGAGGGGAAGATGCCCAGCCAGCCTCACACAGTAAGACCAATGCTGAACACGCGACAGCTTATATCAAGACGGAGCCGGTATCACCACCGCCTTTCGCCGATGACCCTGCTCTACGTGGCCAGCCCCAAACACGCCCGGTCTATATTGACGTTGAATCCCCTCGTTATACCCCGGTTCTTGAAAGGCCAGAGATTTCTGGGCGTGCCCCTGTCTATGAGGTTGAGTCATATTACGATGCTCCTGTTGTGCAAGGGCCGAACCGAACTGTCTCCCGGATCAGTAGCAGGCGTCCGCCTCGTGATGACTCGGATCTCCGACGAGTTGCCAGTCTTCAATATGCTCGCCAATCCGACTATCCTAGCTACATGGAATTTGATACACGCGATCTTCGACCAATCTACGTGGATAGGAGGCTCCCAGAGCAACCCAGATACTACGAGCAAGTGCAGCCCTCTCCTGGCTCACCTTATGCGCCCTATGGAGAATATCCACGACCTGCATTCCATGATTCTTACTATCAAGAAGCCCCGACACAAATTGTGCCTGCGCCTCAGCGCCGTTTTGTGGTTGATGAAAATGGCATCGAATACGAAATGATCCCGTCACAAAGGTCACAGCCTATGGCTCCACCTCCACGTCCAATGTCTCGTGCGCCTCCACCAAAGGGTGATGTTTACGATGATCGGGCTCCTCCACGAGCGCCAAGTGCTCGCGCTCCATCTGTTGTTCAGGATCCATACGGAGATCGTCGATATGTGCAGGAAATGCCTCCCCCGCAACCGGTCTACCGTCGGGTAGCTTCGGATTTTGTTCGCCCAGTAACTAGTGACAGACGAGCCTACGCGGTACCCGCAGAAGGCCCTGAGCCCTACTCACGCAGTGGCAGCGTGCAAGTCCCTGAGTATCTCCCTCGCCGACCCACTTATGTAGATGAGCACGGTCAGCCCCAAGAAAGGATGATCCGCACTTCCAGCGTTCGCCCTGCATCAGTGCGGTACGAAGAGCCACATGAGGCTGCCCAGCGCGTTGGTAGCGCTCACCCTGGTGGGCCCAGCCGCGAAGTCAGCGCCTATATGGAAGAGAGACCTCTTGGGAGTTATGTTGAGCAGTCGTACTACGTTCGTGATCGTCCATACTATGAGCCCGAGGAAGCGAATCGCATGGCGCTTAGCGGAACAGAGGCTGTTCACCGGGTTCAACAGCATTACTAATGCAGCTTTTGCTTTTGCATTTGGTTTATCAGCTCTTTGGATGCTGCTTCGGAAAAGTAATCTTAGCATTGAAATGCCTCATCACCTTCATGATCATGTCAACCAATATACCCCTGCATTTCATCTTTTGTACTATATACTCCTTCTATCATCATTTTATGAGTCCTTTTGGACAGGTATACGAAGCGTGACTACTACCTACCACCAAATATTTATTGAGGGTAGCAATGGAAATTCGATTTCAAACCTCATTCTCTCATTAGCCGAGCGTATCTACTTGTAAATCTTAAGCTAGTCTCTATATGGTTCGCACGTGACCCACTCAGGTTTAGCGAAGGACCCGTCCGTCCACTCTCATAGGAAGGATTTTACGAGGGTTTGTTGAGTAGCGCCAAAAAAAACTGCCAAAAAAAAAAGAGAAATGGGGCCTGCCGGTATCGATCCGGCTACCTTTCGATTGACTTGTCTGAAGTTAACTTCAGTCGAATGTCATCCCATTTAGACCAAGGCCCCAAGTTATGTTCAAAGCCACCATTTTTGCCATCACCTTCCAGCAAGCCAAAGTTTGCACCCAGTGGTCAACAGAACTCATTCACGTCAAAAATAACTTGCACTTCAGATGGCAAAACGCGGAATGGTTTGTAATGCTTGGTTGATTTTCGCTATCAGTTATCTGCGTGTTTTTCACATTCTGTATCTAGGTTTCGAGGGGTATCTTCACAGGTCCACGGTAGAGAGTGTGTCCATTTCTTTTCTGTCTGGCGGCTACGGTATATATCCATGTGCCCAGGTGGACGATCCATGGTTGAAATGAGCCGCAAGCCAAATCTACACCGTGAACAATGAATTACGACTCGGATTTCACCTCCTCGTTAATAAATACAATTCAAATGTTATGAGCATGTCCGAAGAGCTATTCTATTTGAATGGAATAGTTCCAAGATTTCTCTCGACCCCGGGAGGGAATCACTTCAGCCAGATTCAATCAATCATGTAGCACGGGAACATCTCTGAAGTTGCTGTGAATGCTGCCTCAAGCTCTTCGTCGTGCTTTTTTTTATCAGCGAGCTTGGTGGCCACGAATTTTCCTGCATCTGTCGACCAATACAAAGGCTTGGGCTCTCCAAACTCGTCGGAGTTGATGGCCGACAGGGGTTGAAAACGCTCATAAAAATGCGGTGGGACCCGAGAACGCCAGTGAACACTAAAATGTGCCCGTGGTCCAAGTTTGTTCCATTACAGCTGATAGACGAAGAGCCCTCGAGACATGTCCATCAGAGTTGTTCGCCTCTTCCATACGCATCATGGCTAAAAGCTCTTGCCGAAGTTGTTCATACATACATCTTGACGTCAATCTCGTCTAACGGTTGACTAGACCGCCACTTTTCTCGAGATCGTGAAGCTTAATTGGGACAGAACAAAGTTATTCTTATTCCATAATCTTCCCCTGACCTTTTATGTTGCAAATTCGAGAAAAAAAATGAGCTATACGGGACAGATAGTCCAAGTATCGACAAGTAATCGAGAGCGAGTCAATTGATACCTGGTAAGCCAGGGAAAGCTTGCCGGTTTGCATGGAAAGTTGGTCAATATGAGATTCCCATTATTTTGAAGCTGGAAAAGCGATATCGAACGTATGTATAAGCCTGAACGGAGCGCCTCAGGCCCATTGCTGATGAAGGCTCGTAAATTGGGAAATTAACTTACGGACCATGTCCAGACCGTTCCGAATGAATTCAAAGTGAACATAGTTTTTTGAAACCGAATATCCTGAACAAGAGAAAGAAGATGATGAATTTTCTTCAGTAGGTAGCGCAGACCATACCGAACGGTTTAGGGCATTCCCAGATGAGAGCCCAGAAAACACTTTCTCATTTTTTTCTCCCAGGTATAAGGAATTCAGAAACAGGTTTCCTGATTTGAAAAGAGATCAAACACCAATTTCCAACACGATATCACCAAGCCATACCTGAGATTGTGTCTTGATCTGGAGAGAGCAGAGATAGGCCCACCAATCGGCGCCCCCACCCCCGCAGCGCCAACCCACTGGTAAACTACTCGCAATTTCTCCGACCACTCATCTTCCTTCCTCGGCATAAATCTTCTTTTGGCTTCTCCAACTACTATGACCATGGCCAAACAGCTTGAGCCGCCCTCATTCTTTGAGGGTAGGGACAGACGCATGTGGAAGCTTTACCACCAACATGGCCTTATTGGCGAACTTTCCCTGCCGCTATATGACCGGGTGAGAAGAGCTGAAAATGATGCCCCTTTCTTATTTTCTTCCAAAATTGACTAATTGGACGAATATGAACAGGATCAAGATAACAAAATAATTTTGCTCCAGGGCGAGGCCTTCTGCCGCATGCCAGGCTGCTCAAGGAAGAAGGTGAAAGCTTTGTTCCTCTTTTGGCGCGGACTATACTAACGATTGCACACTATAGTATGCGTTACTCTCGCAGAATATCCCGAGGCATCTTATTCAACAACATGGCGTAGACGAAGCTGGAAGACCAATCACGAAAGACTCGATTGTCCGTTTTGAAAAGGGACGCGAATCCGAAGATCTCGAGAATTCTAGGGGTTAGTCACTGAAGTGATAACCATGAACCATTATAATACTAATATAAGGATAGAATTTCTCAAAAGGGTCTTGGAGAACTCCAATATCAAACTACCTGGGGTCAAGAAGGAAACCGGTGCTCTAGCAACAGGCAACTCTTCTGCTGGCAAGCCAGCACAGAGCCCGGGTCAACTTCCTCTTTACAATGGAGAGATACGTGCCGTAGTCAGTGGCTCCACAACCGTGTATCACTTTCAGCGCAGCGAGAAGCCAGTCATCTCTGGCACAAGCAAGCCGTTGATAGTTTGCATCCCCGGAGCTGCTCACCTGGGGAGAATCTTCTACGGGGGGCATGAAGGATCCGACCCAAAGAATTTCCTGGCGTACCAACTAAATCAGCTCGGATATGATGTGCTCTCGATTTCATATCCACTGGAAATGGATAAGGACGTATACAAGACCATGTCCAACAACTCAGCCAACTTTCGTATCCCTCACTGGGGACAGCAAGCGGCCATGACCACAAAAAAGGTCATTGAGGAAAGGGAACTCCCAACACGATCAATTGTCCTGATCGGATGGAGCATGGCGGGTCGCATGCCAGTTCCATACAATATGCATGCAAAGCAGCTTGGACTAGAGATTCTGCAGTTTATTAGCTTCTCTGCCACACCTGGAATATCAGGCATTCGGCCAGCTCCCACAAGTCTCCCTCGTCCAAAGCTTGGTTTCCTTCATATGCCTCATCGTCTTGAGGACTTTTACAAGCAGCTTGACGAGATGAAGACTATCAATGGCCGCAAAGAGTCGGCTATTCCGCGAGATATCTATCTACAAGAGTACACAGGTGGTTTGCCTATTACACTTTCTGGATATGGTCTCAAGTTCGATGGTAAAGACTCCTTCGTCAAGGACGAAGTGATTCATGAGACCGAGACAAAAGCATTCGACTTTGCAAATCAACCACTCATCACGGCTCTCTATCCAGATAGCCATCTCGACGCAGTGCACGTGCTTACGGATAAAGCCAACTGGGGGTTTCTTTTAACCCTGAAGCTTGAATCCATGGTCAAGCAAAGTCCAGCCCTGAGAGGAAGTGAGAACTGGCCAAAAATGGTGGAATTGATCAGATCTGCACCAGAAAGGTTGTTCTTGCCCGTGCAGGGGAATCATTTCTTCTTTGTGGGGGCTAAATCTGCTCGAAGTGCTGCAGAGGGCGTCCATAAACTTATCAACGAGGCGGCGAAATTCCAAGAGGAGCTGTCTCATTTCACGCTATCGCTAGATTAGCTATACTGCTTTATGTTATTATATCCCGGCCTTTTGGCACGTTTATCTCATGTTTCTAAGGTGGCAAGGATAACCAAATAGGGCGCTTTCATAGGGTGTACCCGTATCGGGCCAATCGAAAATCAATCGAATCTACTCTTGATGACTCACGCTCAATGAGTTGCAGCTACAGCTATAACTCAAAGTATATCACCTTAGTCTAGCTTTTTCTAAACTTGAGGAAGCAACTTTTATCGCATCGTCAACATGGTTCATGTCACACCTTTTGTTCTTGACAATTTAGGTATGACCCCGCACCCGAACAGCTTCAGAATGCTCGCTAATCACCGGCGCAGTTCGTCAATATAAGGTACACCTAGCAACATAATAGCTCCAATACTCGCTAACAGAGATCGCAGCCTATCTCTAAGCACTCTTTACATGGTTCGTCTCATCATGTTGATGGAAGCATGTACATGTCTCACAGTTACAGATACATGCGTGGACCCATTATCATTGCAAGGTCTTTCCCAGCTAGCAGACACAGCCTCATCTCCAATCAAACCCACTGAGCCCATGATCTATGGTTCCTCTGCAGGAGTTCATGTACGCGACAAGATCTTCGAGCTCTACTCCAATGACGTCGAGAATCCGACAGATCAATTATCCCTTGCTGTCACACAGGGCGCCATCGCGGCGAACTTCTTAGTACTAGATACTCTCGTGGGACCTGGTGACCATGTTATCTGCCAATATCCTACCTACCAGCAACTCTATGATGTACCTCGCCGGGCAGGAGCCGAGGTCTCGCTATGGCGCACTTCGCCGGAGAATGACTGGATACCCGATATGGAGCAGCTCGCTACCTTGGTGAAAAAGAACACCAAAATGATAATCATCAAGTGCGTCTCCCCTGCATCCTATCCTATAGCTCTTACTAACTAGTTGTAGTAGTCCTAATAACCCCACCGGCGCGACGATCCCAACCGCAATCCTCGAAGAACTGGTCACCTTCGCCGCCGAGCGCGACATAACCATTCTCGCCGACGAAGTATTCCGCCCTCTGTTCCACGATCCAGCTAACGTAACTCCGCCATCAATAATTTCATTCGCAGGACGCTACAAAAATATCATCGCAACATCCAGCGTCTCGAAAGGCTTCTCACTGCCTGGAATCCGCGTGGGATGGACGATCTCACCCAATCCGGACTTTATCCACCAAGTCAATATGGCTAGAGACTTTACCACTATCGCAGTATCTCAAGTTGACCAGGAAGTAGCCGCTTACGCGCTCGACCCCCCGGTTAGGCAGAAGATTATCCAGCGATCTCTTGCAATCTGTAGTAGAAATCTCGCTGTTCTGGAGAGGTTTGTTGCGAGATATTCGGATCGGTTACGCTGGGTTAAGCCTACGGGTGCTTCTTCAGCATTCATTTGTGTCCTGGATAAGAAAGGAGAACCTGTTGATGATGTTGAGTTTTGTGAAGATGTTCTTCAGCGGACGGGACTGTTGGTTGTTCCTGGGGCCACGACGTTTGGGACGGAGCGTAAAGAGGACTTTAAGGGGTACTTGAGAGTTGGCTTTGTGTGTTCGCCGGAGAAGTTTGATATCGCCCTGGATTTGTGGGGGAAGTACTTTGATGCACATGTTTAGGTTAGTCTTGGTATGCGCCACGGAGGCCAGGGTGGAGAGAAGCATTGTACAATGCCGAGTGCTTTCGCCTTACGAGTACGTAGCCAAATAAAAGCCCGGAGACGTTTTAACTCAAATAACTTATCGTTAAACTAGCCCTGGCCCTGTGATTATCATTGCATGCTCACCTTAAGCTACTTCTAGTAATCAGAGCGGTCAACTGGTAGTCGCCTTGCATTGCATGATTAGCCAACGCTAAGATATAAGTACAGTGCAGCATTTTCGGCAAGCGCGCCTCCCGCCTGATCAGTCTGTATTCAGAATCCTGCCAGACATATCAGATAGTGACTCACCCACTGATTCGGCACAAGCAATTCTCGATTGAACCACATCGAGGGGGTCAATCTTTGTTTTGGACTGTGGCTGTGCAATGACGTCACATGACCAGGAGGAGTAAACAAGCGAGATGGCTTGAATTTGGACCTGATCAGGACGGCACGATCCAGAGTTTCAGGTTAACTAGATCGAGGACACAGGGGCTGGATCAGGAACTCTGAGTGCTGAGCGCTGAACGCTGGACTCGGCGGACTGGGGCCAAAAGCTGGGGATTGCGGCACCGGCTGCAGTCAGCTTTGAAAGTGGCTGCTCTGGTCCGGCCAGTCGGATTTGGTTTCGAGGGATGGAGTCGACAGCACTGGAGACTCCATATTTACGAGGTCATGACGTTGGTTTCTTTTGATCTGCGGTAGTGCTACAGGGGTGTCTAGCACGGAATAGTTACACTGTAAGTAAGACTATCGCCACAGCTGTCGAGGAGCCAAAGGACCAGGCCCTACTCCCTATGCAGCATTGATTAACAGACGCTCCGCTGGGGCCAGTGGGGGAGGCCACGACAGCACATGGGGGGTCTCAGCGTCCCAGGCAGCGAGCTTCTGCCACCACCAAAAGCACTCCACCTGGGCTGAGACCCTCCACTTTCCCTGAAGTCCCAGGCTGCTGAACCTGTGTCCGGGCCAGCCGGGGGAGTGGATCGCGCCAAAGCCGGGATCCGCGGGCCTATAAGAGATTCGATCGGGGGGGGGGCTATGGGCAGCGACGAGGACGCGGAAGGAGTCGGATCCCATGGACTGGAGTCTGGAGCTGCGATTAGACGCACCAACGGCTCAGAATCTGGGAGAGCGTATCCCAGCTATCATGGCCTCTGATCAGGCAGCGCGGTGATCGTCGGCTAGCAGCTCTTTTGCCGTTTTGGTGTGTTAGCGCAGGCGAGACTCGAGAGAAAGTCTGGAAACACAAGAAAGTCTGTTCGATTCAGCTCGGCACGTGACCTGACAGTCTACAATTCAAGAACTTGCACTGTAGAATACGCATATTCGTAGAATTAGAATGCTCTACCGTATGTACCTCAGCACTGCTAATACATAAGTTCTAACCTTGCCTATCTCCACATAACCGCTGATCAAGCTCCCCCATGCAGCACCCTTGCGAACTCGTTCCCCCGGGGCCGCATTCTTCCAACGAGGCAGTGCTGAAATGTGGATTCAAGCACTTGCCTCTTTCCCCTGAAAATCCTCAACCTTATGAGCTATTGGAATATTCCGACGTGATCGTACAATTGCATGCTGTAAATAGTGTAAACCGTGAGAACCGAAGAGTTCGGAGTATATGCTACACGGTAGGCTCTACGGACGGTTACCGCAATGCATGACCCGCACAACTCGATCGGCGCCCTCACCAGCAAAAGAAAGACCATTTCATTGTAGAATCAAATAGCTGTAGCTCAGAAGTACGAAAGACCCCTTGGTTGTGCAGGACAGCGTCGGTGGCCCAACGTCCATCGAGGGTGCTTCCCCCAATAATCGATCGATCTTCGTTCCCACCATTCCCGAAACGCCCACGCCCACACAACAGCCATTCCTATCCCTGTCGAGACCGGCTTGATCTCTTCCTTCCCACCCTCTCCACCTCCACCACTCACCACTTTCCTCTTTACTCGTACCCCTCGATTTCGGCTGGGGTGTGAGTAGGAGAGTCCCTCTGTCATGCACAAGATCTCCAACTTCACGGGCCAGGCCCGGCATGGTTGGGAACGAATGACGCCGACCTTTGGGATGTCAAGACCGCACACCGACATGGCCTTTCGCCGACCACATGGTGCGCCGCCCATGACGCCTCCGACCAGCATCGATCCTACCGTCAATCTGTCCTTCAATATCCCCTTCTCCTCTACCTTGGCCGGTCCCGACGTCGAAGATGTGCTGCACGCCAGTCCCGCCGCCTTGCAACGCTGGACTTTCCCCGAAGGCACTCCCGAAGGAACCCCCGTTCACCAACTGCCCGTGCACACCAGCAATGTCGAAGGACTGGGGAGACTGTGCCGACAGATCACAGAAAACAGCGGAGGACGGATCGAAGCGACACTCGCATCATCCGAGCCCAAGGCTGTCCCGTCGCTGCAACGGCGGCCGAACGGCTTGGTGACGAATGTCTGTGTCACCGGCGACGGAGAGACTGTGCGGAAAATGCGAGCCAAGATTTTGAACGAGACCCCGATCATGCTGGTATGTCGACAATTAGATTTTTCGTCTCTCGCGGCCGTGTGAAGCTGAGCGCTTGGAAACCCTTCGAACAACCTTGCTAATTCTTATCTGTGATCCAGCGATGCGCTACTGTCGACGTGGATATGCATCTGATCATGGATGGATCACCTAACGGCATCCGAGCGAGCGTGCTCGAGCACATGGACACATTGGCTGCCTACACCGGGACCGATATTTTCTTGCTGACACCTAAGCTCCACGACGCCGACAGTGCGGTGGTCTCATCATACGGATACGCGTCTGACAATGGACTGGAGCAGCGCTTCCGAGTTGCCATCTACGGTGACATGGAGAGCTCAGAACATGCCAAGACGCGGGTCCTGATCATGATCGACCAAATTGTGCGTTCCTCGCTTACACCGAATATAAGTATCAGCTAACAGAGTTCTAGCTTAAACGCCACGTCGATGCCATCAAGCTCGAGCTGACGATGCACACTTTGGTGTGTGGTCGCACCCGCAAGAACATCAAGCTTATTGAAGCTGCTACCGGCACAGCTATTTACTTCCCCCCTCCTTTCCCTCGAATTTTCGGATATACCCCGCCTGGTGCAAGCCGTCGAAGCGAAGATGAAGTCTATATCACTGGCGAGACGCCAGAGCAGATTAGTCGTGCGAAGCAGAAGTTGCGTGAATTGGTAATGGGTGTCAAAATCTACGTGAAGGATGTTGTTGTCAACTCAAGCAAGATTGATAATATTCTGCTTGATCGCTTGGATAAGGTCCGCAAGGTTATGGAGATGAATGGCTCTTATGTCCTCTTCCCGCAGTTGGGCAGCCAGCGCGGTCTTGTTAGAATTCAAGGCACTGAGGTCTTGCATGTGGAACGGACTGTTCGAGAGATCATGGCATTGGTATGTTATGATCACAGCAATGGATTTTGAGGTTTCAAGTGTGCTAACTTGCCCCAGGCCGGTCAATTCTACAGCGCCTCTTGGTGGATTATCATGCCTGACCCTGCCCAAGGCGGCGTTCGACCTCCTTCAACCGCCGAGGTTCGATCCATGCTGACTGATATCTGCACCAACTCCGAAGCTGAAGTCAGCTTCGATAACCTCACGTTCACAATTAACGGATCTGATGATGCGGTCAAGGCTGCCATGACTGTGGTAAACCAGATCCCGTTCGTCACCAGAAGCCAATATCAGATGCGTGTGAAGATTGAGCTGGCCAACGAGCACAAGGAGTTCGTGAGCGGTAAAAAGAACGGCAAGATCAACAAGATCATGGGCCAAAGTATGTTGACAAAGCCTTGAATTCCAAGACCGATGCTAATCTCAACAGGCAATGTGCAAATTATCTTTGACGGTTTCAACGAGTACAACTTCTATATTGATGTATGTGGCAATCAGTACGACTCGACAAAGAACGGACTGGACCTGGTTGAGCAAGAAATGCCTGCCTCTATCTCGTTCCACGTGCCGGACCAATACCACAAGCGGATCATCGGTATCGGTGGTCAGCACATCCAGCGCATTATGAAGAAGTACTCTGTCTTCGTCAAGTTCTCTAACGCTATGGACCGCGGCGGCATGGGCAAGGAAGATGATGACATTAAGGTCGACAACGTGATCTGCCGGACACCTGCCCGCAATGCCCAGAGCCTGGACCTTGTGAAGCAGGAAATCATGGACATGGTCGAGAAAGTTGTAAGTAGCATCAATCTTGGAGCCAAAGATGCCAAGCTAACGACGAGGCACAGGACGCCGAGTATGTCTCGGAGAGAGTTGTCATCAACCGTTTGTACCACCGCGAGCTGCTTGCTCGTATGACTGAGATCGACGAGTTGGAGAAGAAATGGAACTGCAAAATCGAGTTCCCCAGCACTGAGCTTGCCAGTGATGTTGTGACCATCTCGGGTCCCGAATACCAGGTCCCTCAGGCTGTTGATGCCTTACTGGTTCGTTAATCGTTGGATACTCACCTCTTCGAAAGCTAACATCTCCCAGGGCATGGTTCCCGAAAGCCACGAGCTTCACTTCCAGAGCTCAGTTGAGCTGCGTGAACACTTCAAGACATCTGACTTCCTCGAAGACGTCCGCACCAAGCTCAAGGAGCAGTACGAAGTCGACATCAACGTGGACACGACTGCCGATTTGCCTGACAATGAAGAAGGCTCTTCTTCGCCTGAGCCTGGTCCCGAAGACCGTGTGGTACTTGGTTACACTCGTAACAACGCTGGTGGTCTGAAGGATGCTATTGATTTCTTGATCTCCCGCCTCGTTGCTCACGGGCTCGATGCCACCACCGTCAAGGGCGCCATCCCACGGCCCAAGTCAGACTCGTTCGAGGAGTCTCTCCCGTTCTTCGACTCGAAGCTCCTGCAGCATGCCCCGGCACCTCTGGTGACAGACTCGCCGACACGCCCCAGCTTCATCGACGAAACCAGCGAGCGTGGCTCCATCTTTGAGCGCCTCCGCAAGCCCGGTAGTATTTCGTCTTTCTCTTCATTCATCGGCCGCAAGAACCACTCTGCATCCCCGGCCTCGTTCTTCAAACACGCGTCCAGCAATGCCTCTAAAGCTTCGCTTGTGTCCATGGAGTCCCGGGACAGCGGATATCGCAACCCCTGGAACGATTCCGGCGTGAATCTTCCCGAGGACGACATCCCAGTCCTGGGCAGCTCCCACTCCCACAAGAGTAGCAACAGCAACGGCTGGCCTTCGCGCTTCGATACGAAATTTCCCTTCGGCACGGCACCGGGCGACATGACCCCCAAGCATGACCCGCGCGCCTCTTTTGACAGCGGTCGCCCTAGCACTTCGAATTCTACTTCTGGATACCCGGCCCCCATTGGGCCACCTCGTTAAACCCAAAATATCCATTTACAGCAGTATACCCTCATGGTTGTGATTTGTTTTCCATTCCGTTGTTTTCTGCGCCGCTATGTTTCCATGTTTCAAGCGTGTATCGCTTATGTTACCTTTTTTTCTCTATTTTCGGCTACTATGTTTTCCTGATTTTTTGGACTGATTTGATTGATACCACGGAACGCAAGCAATGAAGGCGTCAAAAGAAAACGAGATATCCAAGATATGCGCGAGATAGAGCGGGGCTTACCCCCTCGCCATTCTGTTTGTTTGATGTTGATTTTATCTGCAATTGTTGATCATCTGGTGTGTTGCATGGGAGGAATGGGTTGGGTCTGAGCCGAGTTCAATATGATACCCTCGCCGGTGTCTAGTCCTCGACGACTGGCCCGGGAGTTTGTTTTACGTTGGTTTGTTTAGTTGATGTTATTACTTCATTTGATATCCCCATCAATGAGATTTGATTAGAGATGCCATGATTGCACTGCCCGTAAGGAGTAGAGAGAAGTAAAGAGTCGAAACAGCAAGCTTCGTTTCAAGCTCGAGCACGGACCTGCGTGTGTATAATAGTAACCTCCACAATTGCGAGACTTACGAATCATATTGAGGCCGGTGGGACTCGATGATCCCTGACGTAGCAACGTGGGGTAGTCGAGAACACGCCACATACTTGTACCTTCCACTTAACACTTCATCAGCTTTGGAGTACTTCCACACCCCTCATTCTTTCACTTGTAAACCAGTAAACCCAAACCTCTGAACTCTAACCTCTAAACCCTCATACTCAAAAGACCAATTGACCCATAATGGCCCAAGACTACCCCCGCCCAGACTTCCCCCGCAAATCCCTAAACTGGACCTCCCTCGACGGCGAATGGACCTTCGCCTTCGACGACAAAGACACAGGCATAGCCTCTCAATGGCATAAAACCGGCCTATCAAGCACCGAAACCCGCCCCATTAAAGTCCCCTACGCTTTCCAGACCCCCGCCTCCGGCGTCAACCTCTATGAAGTCCACGAAGTCCTCTGGTACGAGCGCGAAATCACAGACCTCCGCTCTAAGGACGAGAAGAAATCCAACGCTTTCCTCCTCCGCTTTGGCGCAGTCGACTACGAGTGCTCTGTCTGGGTTGATGGGGAATATGTTGGTGGGCATAGAGGTGGCCATGTCCCCTTCGACATTGACGTGAGCGATGTCTTTGCTCAAGCGGAAGAGGGCGTGAAAAAGCGCCTTACGCTGAGAGTTTATGACTCGGCTACAGATCTTGCACAGCCGCGTGGGAAGCAGTTCTGGGGCCCTGTGCCGGAGAGTATCTTCTATACGCCTACTAGTGGAATTTGGCAGAGTGTTTGGGCGGAGAGCGTGCCGAGGACGAGAATTGTCGATGGGAGTGGTGGCACGGTGCTCCGGTCTGATGATGTTGAAGGCGGAGTATTGCATTCGCAGATCTTTGTTAAGGGACGCAGTCCTCGAGCGAAGTACTCTGTTGAGATCGACGTTAGTTTGGCCGGAGTGCTGGTGAGCAAGACTAGAGCCGAGATGCGGGAGGATAGGGACTGGGTTGCTATTCAAGCGAGCATGGAGGTTGAAGCGAAGAAGCTTGAAGGGATTAAGATCAATGATCCTCGTCTCGCAGATGAGGGTGCGTGGTATGAAGACCGGGTTGCATTGTGGGCGCCTGAGCATGCTATCTTATACGATCTTGTTCTGCGGTTATACGATTCCGAGGAGAAGGTCGTGGATGAGGTTGAGACTACGACTGGCATGCGAAGTCTGGATTGGCAGAAGGGAGATGGCACATTCAGGTTGAATGGAAAGCCGTACTTCCAGATGCTTTTCCTGGATCAGGGATACTGGCCTGAGACAGGATTGACGCCACCGTCTTCCGAGGCATTGAAGACTGATATCGAGCTTGCAAAGGCCATTGGGTTCAATGGATGCCGCAAGCATCAGAAGGTCGAGGACCCGCGATTCCAGTACTGGGCTGATCGTGTGGGCTGGCTTGTCTGGGGAGAGATGGCGAATGCATACGAGTTTGGGCCGGACTATATCGAGCGCATGAATGCCGAATGGACTGAGGCTGTCAAGAGAGATATCAATCATCCTTGCATCGTGACATGGACGCCGAACAATGAGAGTTGGGCATATACTTCGTTGAAGGATAACATTGAGCAGCGCAACCATATGCGCTCGCTGTATTACTTGACCAAGTATATATTCTTTCTCACTGTTTTATATCGAATACTAACTCTTCTCAGATCTTTGGACCCCAGCAGACCCATCAACGACAACTGCGGATGGGAGCATGTTCTCACCGACTTAACGACATACCACGATTACACAGACTCTCCAGAACTAACTAAGACCTGCTCCACGATGGAGGGTGGAATTCTGGCTCCCAAAGCCGACCACGCTATGTTCACTCCTGCCATCTACAAGGGATACTCAGGACATACGCTCATGGACCCCGGCGCACAACACAAGGCCGGAGCTCCTGTGATTTGCACCGAGTTCGGAGGCGTCAACATTGCTCCCGCCAAAGACGCCAAGTCAGGCGAGCGTGATTGGGGATACACAACAGCTACCGATGTGGAAGACTTCCTCGTCCGCTATGAAAAGCTGGTCATGGGCATTGTTCGAGGAGGACATACCTGTGGTATTGTCTACACACAGCTGTAAGTGGATTCCATACTCTTTTGACGGGGTCATATTCTAATAACGACTAGGTGTGACATTGAACAAGAAGTAAATGGACTGTATGCCTATGACCGCGCCGAAAAGGCTCCTGTAGCCCGCGTCAAGGAAATCATGGACAAGGCGCGCGACTATTACTACGAGCATGTTGGTGTGCAGACTCATGGAGCCAAGGGATTCAAGAAGCTTTTGGAGCATGGTCGACTGGCTATCCACAGGTCTTAGATTTTTAGCACCAGTATTGAGAGACAGACATAAGCTAGAGCACCTGATGATTGGACACGAATCATATGGTAGGAATACATGCATTTTTGAGTCATATACTGAAACAGGCATAATGCGGATGTAGAACTGATTACATTATTGAGCATTAATCGGCTTTGTACAGCTTGTGGTACTTATTAATGAAAGCTGAGCTCTACAACTAGATAAAGAGGATAGAGAGAGCGCGCGATAACTTTGATGAATGAATTGACGTAGGATGAAGGAGGAAGCAAGGGCCTAATGTACTAAATATCGACATCACTTGTGCTGCAATCTGCATGAGTTTATGCTGCGCAGACCCCCTCGATTGCTATTCGGATCCCCCTTAAGCCTGATCCGCTTTAGCATGTAAATCCTCATACGAACAGTCCGCGAGCCAAGCGCAGTTTGGGTCGGCCTCCGCGACCGCTAATTTAAAAACTTTTGGAAGTATTATATACTAATATTTAGTAGTATATTAACTTCTAATGACCTTGAGGTACGAACTCCAGTAGCTACGGGTCATAAGAGGCATTTATTAGAATATTAGAATATGATACACTTCTTTTCTTTTGACTCCTAACTGACTTCAATACATGCTGTCGCATACTAGACCGGATGCAGTCTAGAGAGATCCGAACAACAATCGAGGGGGTCCGCGTAGATCCATTGACTCATCTGCATGCAGTTGGGCCGAAGCGGGGTTGAGGCTCCAGGCAGTCACCCACATGTGCTGTTCACCGCAACGCCCGATAGCTTAGCCTCAGCTATAAGTAGACTCCACTTCCAGCCATATCCTATATAATAATTTCCACAATATGTTAGAAGTCGGAGAAAGCTCTGCTTACGGAGCAACACACGCCCACCGGAGTCAGAAAGACCAAGATCCTGAAACTCTCGACATCAGCGAGGAATCACAGACCTTTGATAGCATCTATTACCCAGCAATCAAAGAGATACAAAGCCAAGAAGTAAATGACGCTGCCCTTGCTCAAAGGGCCCTTGGATGGTTAGCATGTGCGAAACGGTCCCTGTCTCCAAAGGAGCTTCAGCATGCTGTTGCGATCGAAGCGGATACTCGGTACCTTAATGAAGACCAGATTCCTGAGGTCGATAAGCTTGCATCTGTCTGTGGTGATCTAATATTCTTCGATGAAGAGAACAATACTATTCGCTGGACCGAAGACAGCGCATGGCAATACTTCGACCGTACCTGGCCACTCTGGTTTCCTGACGCCCAGGTTGAAATCACCAAAGCATGCGTCACATACCTCTCCTTTGACGTCTTTAACACTTGGGAGTACCAGTCAAAACCAGAGGATTATCCACTATATTCATATGCCGCTGGATTTTGGAGCGACCACGCCAGAGGCACAATAGCAGAGAACGATTCTTTGATTCTAAGGTTCCTCATTGCAGCAATGATTCCGTCTGCCTATATCCGCTTCGTCATCGAGTCCGACGAATATCTCTCCTCGCGTCTCTTCGGTCTTATTACCCCTGACACTGCTAAGATGACTAGACTACAACTCTCGATATATTTGGGGCTCTCGATATCTACATCTATTTTACTGAAGGAGACGCCAGAGTTAAAATCTGATAAAGGGTCGTTATTTCTATCACCGCTCGTCTTGGCCGCAGAGAGAGGCCACACAGAGATACTCAACATACTGCTCGACAATGAAGCCGCGATGGAAAACGGAGCTTTCGAAATTGCAACAGAAAGAGGAAACAACGAGATCCTCAGAATCCTCTTCGAAAGAGCCGGCACAAGCATCCTGAGAAACTATAAAGAGAATGACCCGGCTTTGAACATGATCAGATCAGCAATTCGAAACGGCCATGAAGAGACTGTCGATCTCTTGTTCGATAACGGCCTTCATCTCCCATTCCCGAAAACAGCTTCATGTATCTCCTTAGCCACCGAGCTGGGGCACATGGACATGGCGATGCGCATTGCAGAAAGGGCTGGGGGTCTGGACGATATCGATTCCTCTGAGCGGTCTGAGAGACGTCTTAGGAGACCCTTGTTCCTCCTCACAGCTGTAAAGAGTGGGCATGAAGAGCTGGTCAAGCGTTTCCTAGAAAAAGGCGCGCATATGGGACAGCAGAGCCACGGCCCGCTTGTGGTAGCTGCTCAATCTGGGAACGAGAGAATGGTGAAACTCCTTCTCGATGCTGGGGCTAGCTCTGAGCCACAAGGCAATACTGGGGCCTCGCCGCTCATGGCCGCTGTCCTAAGAGGGCATGAGGGGATAGTGAGAATACTCTTCGAAGCAGGGTATCCATCCTTCGGCATTGGTGATACTGATTTAAACCCCACTGCGCCATCAAATGAAGATGACACACTCTTGAATCCCCCTAAAGATAAAGAGTTTACTTGCGAGGATAGGCTGCACTACACCAAGACTGTTGTCGCCGAAGCCGTTCAGAGAGGGCGTGATGATATACTGAGACTCCTCTTTCAAAAGATATCCAATCTCGAAACAGTGGAACTCAGCAAAACCCTCCTCCCACTAGCCATCCAAAGCAAGCAAGAAGGAACAGTCAAGCTCCTCCTTGAAAAGGGAGCAAATCCCGAACCAGAAGGCCTAGACACAACACCACTGCATAAAACAGCACAACTCGGCCTCGACAAAGCCGCAGCTAGTCTTCTCGAGCACGGCGCAAATATCGAAGCCGAAGACGCTGACGGATCAACGCCACTTTTCGTCGCTATCAAAGAGGGCCACTCCAAAGTCCTTGACCTATTGCTTGAGAGCGGAGCGGATGTTGAGAGACGGAGCAGGAGCGGTGAAACTGCTTACGAATTTGCGTTGAGATATAGGAATCCGATTGCAGTGAGGTCGATACAGGCGCGATTATCGCTGCTTTCAAATGTGTCTTCGGATACGGATCTGGCGCCTTCGGATTCGGATTTAGAGATGGATGATTCAGAATAGGAGTTTGGGTTGTCATGGCAGTTATGTGATTTGGTGGCAGATGATTTGTTTCAAAATGTTATGAATTACGATGTGATAAGCCTGCGAATAGACACTAATATTGATTTACTTTTTTTGTTTTGACTGCTGATTCATGGAGATCATGAAAACTCTACGAGTCCCAAATTGGATTATGATAAATATCAAACACCAGGTATATACCCTGGGCATTAATTCAATATCAACTATTCAGTATACGCCCGGAAGAAAATGATCAGGCATTTTATGAACCATGCAAACCAAGATATTCAAGAACCAGAGCAGAAAATAATGACACACGCTCGCTCGAAATATCTCCATCCATGCAAGATTCAAATAGTTAAAACAAACAAATGATGAAGCCGCTTGGCTAAACGCCTGAGAATAGACCCATGAAGGTTGAAAGAAAAGGAACGCCAAACATTAGTAACACATATCCGGAAACTGGCAAGATGCCAAGATGCCAGATTAGAGAAGACCTGAAAGAACAGCCTCGGTAGCTAGAGAAATGGGTTAGGGGTGGTTTCAAGATAAGTAGACCAGGGAATAAAAACATACCAGAATTGATGTACGGACGCTTAGCGTCAAGAGAAACGCCGAAGCGGTGCTCAAGCTCCTGCTTGATACTCTTCTTGGTGACGTTCATCAGATCCGCCGTGCGCAGAATCTCACGAATCTCAGCCAAAATAGCATCGTCGCTGGGCAAATGGCTGAGGTCCTCAAACTCCATATCCATATGCCTGCTCATCATCTCAGAGGGAGCAACCGACATACGCGAACCAGCAGCGTGGTACGGAATATCCAGCTGCGAGCCAGGTCGCGAGCCAGCGTACACAGCGCCAGGGAAACCGTACTCGGAGTGCGCCATGGCACGAGTACCGTAGGAAATACCAGAGATCTCGGAGCGATCGTCGCGCGAGGTCTGGGCCTCCCACAGCTCGACTTGGTAGTCTTCCCAGCGCTTCTTGGGGATGGAGTCGGGGTCGAATTTGCCTTCGTCGGTGATAACGACCTTGCGGCCCTTCTCTCCAGTGATGACACGCGTGCTACCCCAACTGAAGTCGTCCATGTGCCAGAAGGAGTACAGTGGCAAGGCGAGTGAGAAGACGGGAATGGCGAGGAGGTAGATGAGCATCCAGCCGATCATCTCCCACTTGCGTCGGATGATGAAAATCAAGGCCTGCAAACCGTAAATCACACCAAGAAGAATGAATGAGGTCCATGGAATGAGGTCGGGTGACTGTACGATCCACACAATCAGGTAGATGATGTATGCCACGGTGACAGGTTGGATGACGGTACTGAGCAAATCGACGAAGACAATGAATCGCATACTGAAGCAGCAGAAACCGCAAAGCTGTTGCAAGGGAATAAGCTCGATCAGGTTGTGGACAGTAGAGTTGATCCATCGACGACGCTGAGACAGGAAGACCGCGAAACTCTCCGGAGCGACGGTCCAAGCATGGGCGCGGAAGATGTACTTTGTCTTGTACTTCGGGTGATGCTTGAGAAGAAGTGTAGTCAAGTATCGATCCTCACCAAGATGCAGCAGGTTCTTCATGTGGAGCGTGTCCACACGAATCTCAGAGTATGCCTCGACGATTTCCCTGCTGACGAACAGAGGCTTGCCAGTCTCGGGAGAGCGGATTCGGAACATCGTGAAACAACCAGGTAAACAAGTAACGGACCCAAACAGACTTTCGAATGCTTTGATCATATTGTGGGAGATGTAGTATTCGTAAACCTGGATCATAGTAACCATGGATGTCTTGGCGTTGGACAGTGATGTCTCTCCACAAACACCGATGAGACGCGTGTCGGACAAGAAGGATGAAACGAAACGAGTAGCAGAGTCAGGATTCACAGACGTATCGGCATCGACTTGGAGAATGAATTCGTAGAATCCAGGATTGACACCGATGATGTTCCGAATCTGGTGGTACATCTCAAGCTCCAACGGGCTCATAGGCTCATTGTAGTGAACGCGGTTGAGGAAACGCATGAGCAGCATTTGGGAGTCACGCTTTCCACGGTTACCAGGGCGAGAGACTTCAGAGGGCTTTCCAACCTTGCTGACAACCATGAAAGGAACGATGTGGCCTTGCACTTCATACAAGCCAGAGTAGACCTTACCCATGTTATGCTGCTTCATACCTTCACCCAGACTTTCGAAGCTCAGAGGCTCTGGATCAACATTGTCGGGAACACCCAGAATATCCAGAACGATACGCGGAGTTGGGCGGTCGTTACCTTGACCAATAATCATACCGTCACAAAGAACCATGAGAAGCTTGCGCTTGTCATCGTAACGCATGCGGGCCATGGAATCGATAGCACGGCGGAGTGACTCTTCATCTTCGGTATAGGCAGGAACTTGGCAGATAATGAACTTATCAAGGTTCTCAGGCAAGTTCTTCTTTCCAAATTGCAGAGCAGCAAGGAACTTGAAACCGATGATACAGCAAATGAGGATCGAAATGGCAAGAATGAAGTATCGAGCAAACTGACACTGAGCCGAGTTTCGAGTATCCACATGACCGACGAAAAACAAATTATCAAGGCAGAGTTGCATTCGGTCGCGCAACTCGGCGTCCATGTCGAGGTCATTCCAGTATTTACTGATGTCGCTACCCGTCTTCTGTTGGAAGAGGGTGACAATATCAGGGCTCATGTAATCAGTATTGATACCGCTGCTCGATTTGTTGGTACCAGAAGGGAATCTTGGAAGACGAGGACCAGCAATGTAGTAAGTCATATCGTAGACCTTCCCGTTGATACTGACAATCATTTTGTCCTTATCATCCGCAAGAGTCTTCATGTACTGGGAAGTGTAGCCGACGTATCCCTTTTTGAAGTTGGCTCTCAAATACCGCATCTGTTCATAGTACCAGTCAGGCTGGTAGTCGTCACCTGTGCCCATCCAATAACGGAAGTCATGGTACTTAGAATTGCTGTCCATTCCATTGGTTGAAGCAGAGGAGGTTGAGGTCACATTCAAGTTTGAACGGTAGTCAAGAGGCACACTGGGGTCGACATGCCCATCAACACCTTCACACAAGGCCGAAACCTGCAGAGGGAAGAGAGCGGAAACGTCAGTTCCAGCATAGTTCTTCAGAGCCTTTTGAGGGACAATATCCGGTTGGTGGGTTGGCATGAAGTCGCCGTAATTGAATACAACGCCTGAGAGGGCAACGTAGGAGCTCGCTCCCTTCTTGCCATTGTGAGTGCTGAGTTCTCCGACCGAGAAAACATCTTGAGTAGGACAAATCAAGCCCGGGAAACCAACAATCGTGAAGATTGCAACACCACAGGCAAACCAGATGATCATGTTAATAGCGAGCTTTTCACGCCAGGCAGTACGAATCTCTGGGCGCTTCATGCGACCGAGGAACTTGATCAAAAAGTCAGGAACGAAGAAAGTGAGCATCCATACCAGCGCCATCCATCTCTTACGAGATCCAGAGACAGGCAGGTCTTCAATTTCTTCCAAGTTCTTCTCATTGCCCTTTTCCAGCATTTGCTCCCGAGTCTCCAGGTTGTGGAACATGTCACCGGGGTGGGCGGAACCTCCTGCATCAGAGCGTCCGTCCATCTCACGGCTACCAAAGTAGCCACCGGCTTTACTCTCGTCACCGTAGATGAAGGCGCCGGGTGATTGGGATGATGGGTTGAGAAGACGAACTTTGGCATCTGGATTGGCAGGAGAAGGCATTCCTCCCTCGCCATCGTCCATGATGTTGTAAGAAGGAACAACGCGTTCGCCAACTTTAGCAAGATCCGCCCAGCAGCGCTCACTCAAGAAGACACCGGTGCTACCGACGCGAGCTTCGTTGCCAGGCCATCTTCGCTCGTCCAGTACAACTTCAGACTTCTCTTTATCACTGCCTACCACCACGTTGCCGATATCAGCGAGCCCGAGGAACTCAGCAAAGGGGAGGAAAACACTGAAGTCGGCGTTGCGGATACGCTGGCTGATTTCAGCAATGCCGAAGGTTTGCACTTGCATACGCACACACTTGCTGTCAAATTGGTTTGCAATGCGACGGTCATTGGGCTTCAAGCAAATGACAAAGTACGGATTGACGTTGGAAGAACTCAGGCACTTGTTGATAAGCTCAATACCTGAAAGGAACTGGCCAGCCGCGCCTTGAGACGGTCCAGTCATGAGCCCGCTCTTGCGAGTAGCCACGCTGCGGCGTGAGGTTCCACCTTGACTGCTTTCGTTGTCGTCAAAAGGCTCGTCCTCTCCGCGGAACACATCAGATGCAGCTAGACGAGCCTGCTGCTGGTGCTTCCGGCGGGCCATGCTTGGCTGTCGCAAGGGCTTGGAGGAGACTTGTGCCTGCATGATAGCAGTCTTCTCTCGGGGGTGAGAGATAGTTTGGAGGGCCTCCTGGCCGAAAAGCTCGCGGACGAAGTCGCTGCGGGTTGATTTCATGAGGTTCATCAGATCACCAGAAATGACCTCACCATTTTCTTCGATGAGGCCGCTGATCGAGTAATCAACCTCACCAGCAAAGTGTTTCACGGTGAAAGCAGTTCGAGAGGACTGGGCAAGGTAGCTGCCGCCAGTGTTGCTTCCACCAACAGAGATGGCAGGGTTTTTGTTCTCAAAGCGCTTGCGCACGCTCTCGAGGAATTGGTGGTCAGAGCGACCACGGCGAGTCTGGTCGTCCAAAATGCTAAGCAAGCCATTACCTTGCTTCAAGAGGCCACGGACAGCGTCTGTGTTGTCGAAGTAGCTTGTGGCGGACACCGTAATTTCCTCACGATCAAGCACGTCAGCCTTACGGTCGAAGAAAGACTGCAGACAATAATTGTAGAGAGACTCCGTAGCAGCATTGCTGAGAAGCTGGTCGAGAGTGGATCCTGTCGCAGGGGATTGAGCAAAACCAGGGAAGTCCACGATAGACACGGTATTGGCCACACTGTCCTCCGCAGCACAGATCTTCTGGTTCACCGTCTCGATAACGTATGTCACCAGAAGAGAGTAAATGGTTCGCGCAAAAGCATCAGCGTTGTGTCTGGCGCCTGATGGGTCGAGCATGACCGTCACACGCTCCCGGCCAATAGTCTTGGTCTTATAGCCTAGACTGCTCTCAAGAGACTCAACACTCAGTCCGAGGAATGCGGCAACATTGGAAAGAACGTCTTTGTTCTTGACAATGGTCACAAGCTCACCACCCTCGTGAGAGTAGCCTCCACTTTCCTCGGCACCAGTAGTAGTGGCCTGTCCTGAGGTGAAGTCCAGCTGTCCGATGTGAAGAATGCTAGCCAAAATTTGACAAATTTCTGCGATTTCGCCGCGGGAGAACTCGAGCTTTCGGAGAGCAGTCTTGAAGTGTTGGAACCCCTCGGTATCGTTAACTCCAACCTTAAGCTGCGTTGGGTGTCCCAAATATCTCCATCGCTTGTGGCTGATTGAACCGCCTCCGGCTGTCTGAATGTGGATGGGGTTGTCGAATCCGAGGTGGGACTTCTCTGCTGAGCTTGTGCCGGCCAACAGGTAGTAGAGGGCATGGAAACTGCGCTCGCCCGTGGGGACCGAAGAGATACGGCTTCGCTCGAGTCGGTAATCGATGATCTTACCACCGATCAAGGTTGGGTTCACGGAGGAAGAGCCATCGTATTGTAGTTCGAGGAATAAACCTGCTTTCGAGGCTGTGGGGGTGGTAACGGATTTGGTTGTTGTGAGGGTATCGAAGACAAAAGCAGCGTATGAGAGTTTGGAGGATAGGGGAGTGGAGGAAAAGGACAAGAACGAGGAGAGCAGGTGCGAACGTAGTGTGGTCTTTCCAGAGCCACTCTCACCTCTGTTTAATTGTTAGCTATCTTGCTAGATGCGGCTGTACGCAGACACTTACAAGAAGACAATGGCTTGGTTCTCTCCGCGAGCTCCGAGTCGAGTAAATGCACGTCGAGCCAAATCCTCCGCTTCGCCAGCGGCGCTACCTTCTTTCAAGCCATCCGGTCCCTTTGTTGCCGAGGTATATGTGTTCAAGGCAATCAAAGCCTGTGACGAGAGTCGAGCCGTGGGTAAACCAACATGGAATCTGCAAAACGGTTAGCCCCACGTCAACTTCCTCATGACTTCTCAACGTACCGACTCGCGAGATGTGCTGTCAAATGAGTATCCGATTGGAGATGAGCGGGCAGTGAGGGCAGCGAAGACTGGGCGTGAGCCGGAGCGCCAGCCATGATCGCGGACTATGCCTCCCGGGTGAGGCTTTGGAGAGGGGAAACGAGTGTAATGGCTTGGATCGAGGTCGAGATCTCGACACGCTCTGGAATGAACGTGGAGGATGGAATGTGGGAGGAATGATGGCCCCTAGCGAGTCGAGGAGATCATGAGGAGGCGAAAGCAAGTCATGAAAAAAAACCAGGACGGGGATCAACAACAGATAAGCGTCTGGGGGGCGTACTGGGTATGTATTGTCGGTATTGTCACACCCTAAGAATAGCCCACTTTGATATGGAGGCGGGTAAATCCACTTGGGGTGAGACAGCCCGGATACATTCTATACCGCACACTCTGCGTATGGGCCTTGATCTAGAATAACGCAGAAACATTCCTCACATGTGGCGGAGCTTGAGCATTTCTCTTCATCCTGTACTATTTACTGCGTATTGCTCATGTGTTTACTCGAGTCCTACGCTAGCACTTTAGGGCCTCTCATGTAAACACACGATCCACTAAATTCAGGGTCGTCCTGCTCTGCGATTGGCCATTTCACAGCTCCGGCGGATCAGTCCCTGTTCGGGTCTCTGGGACGACTCATCAAGTACTGTGTGCTTGTACACTTGTATGGTACAGTATTCCCTTAGGCTTTCGGCTATCCACCCATCTCCGCTTCCCCTCCTTGCTGGCTGCACCGAGAATCATGCACTGCGGCGCCGTTATATCTGTCGGATATGACAGAGAGAGTGAATGGAGTAGAGTAAAATAAATGCCCGGGAGCGATCAATCCGTGACAGGTGGAGTAGGTGAAACTAGGGGGAGGGTTCGTGGCGGAACAGAGCTCGTCACAGCAGCTGTTCCCTGCCCGCATCCCTGGGTGGCACTCCTTTGTGAGACATCCCAAATATAGCCCACGCTTAGCTCCTGTTTTACGGTTCGCCCTAAAGTAGGGCATCCCGGATTCCTAGTATTCCGGACTCTGTTATGACTATGTGCAAGTCGATCGTTCTGGCTCCTTCCAGCGAGGCCGTGCAAATCAAAACAGTGCAGCGCCATTGGCCGATCGGAGTGGATTGGTCAACACATCATGTGTATTCGTATTACGCCGGGAAATAGGAGACTCCAGCGCCTCCCTCGGCCACCTGATCACTAGATGCTGAATTTTCAGAGCATCTGGTGCCACTATATTCTGGACAGCATAATGCAATTCTTCGATCTTGAAGAAATCTCAGGGTGCAGCTCTAACACTGCAATATCCCTGACAAAATAACAAAACAAAGCACCCCATGTCGAGACCCGATCGGCACCCCGGGATACCCATTCCTGATGCTGCTCCCCTAAAGCTTGAAGGCGATCGTAGCGCAGCGATCGGCGGTAACATACAGGTACGGCGCTCATACAGGCCGAGTCTCACCTAAAATAAACTGTATCAGGAGTGGAACCCGCAACCTGTATTGGTCTCGTACAGAAAAAAAGTAGACGTTTCTCCCCACGCCTCTTATCGGCTGCTTTGCTCGATCTCCCCCTGCTTCACAACTTTGCCATTTCACCATCTCACCCCATCGCGTTGCTTTCACCCTCTCCTCCTCTTCCCTCTCAATACCTCTAACCTCTAGGAGTCCTCATCTCCAGTCACTCGCTCATCTATCAGGAGTATCCACCCTCGGCTGTGAGCTTTGTTGACGTGACAACGCCGCCGGTCCATTCAACCACACGCGAGCCGCTGAACGAGATCCTCACTCATTGCCGGCTGGGAATTCGCCTGATGCTGCTGTGAGATTCTTCGCCCGGTAACAGGTCGCTTCTGCCAGGGCTCGCCATGTCCAACCGCTATTCGGTTTTCTCCAACCAGTCTGGGCTGATGCCCGGGCCGAGACCTTCGTCTCAGCATACCTCCCAGGTCTCGACCACCACCTTGCTTAATGCTCTCCACTCTTTTTACACCGCCGGCCAGCCCTATCAACTAGACTCAAGCACCAGCTTGGTGGTCAACACATGGGTGACGGCTGCAACAACGCTGCCCGATGGCCGCAACGGGGCCACCATCGATCGTGACCTGGCCATCCGGGCTTGGGAGCATGCTCGGCGGCGGGCAGAAGATGGATGCATTCTTCTTTGGTATGGAATATATCCTTCATCAAAATATAGAACTTCGACTAACTCGTCATTTTCAGCTCACTTCACCAGTCTACTCCGTCTTTATTAGAGCCATTTCTGACTGCCATTCCCGTTCCAACACCTGACATCGCATTCACAGCATTAGCTACCATCCGACCATTCCTCGCAGCGCTCACTGCATTTAATCCATCCTACTCTCTACACTCAGCCCTCGCCGCAACTTATTCCCTGACTCTCCATGGCACAGTCTTGGGCCTCTCGTTGGCTTTGTCAAAGTCCGGCATCAATGTACAGAAAGGTCTACTGGACATCCCCAACGAACCGGGCTTCCGCGCATTCGACGTTTTCTACTACCTTCTCACCTCTGCCTCCACCCCGGCCGAGCGTGAGTTCTTGGATCTCCAGGATCTTTCCGCCTATCGTCTACTGAGCCGCTCCGGCACGTTCGACCCTCCATCCTACATCCCAACAGCCGACGACGCAGCCGCCGCCGAGGACTTCCGTGCGAATCTCAAGGCCATTGGAATTAAAGGTGCCACCCAGCGCAATCTGCTCTCAGTGCTCGCGGGTTTGCTGAAGCTTGGCAATGCGGCCGGTCTTATGGTGGATCAGGAAGAGCTTGAGGAGGTTTGCGAGGATGTTGGTGGCCTTCTTGGTGTCGATCCCGAGGTCCTCCTCCACAAGTGCTCTACCGATGAGCGTGAGATATTAATTGCGGGTATCTATGAGGCTCTTGTAGACTGGATCATCGCAAAAGCCAACGAGGCCATCACTGCCGACATTCAAAATGCGCTGGAGAACGACTCTGGCTCTGGTGCCGGCGCTGCTCATTGGGCGAATGAGGATAGTGTCAGCCTTGTTGTGGTTGACGTACCACGCCCAGCTCTCGGAAAGGCGGTCGCTATGCGCGGCGTCTTCGACGATAACCTGGGCATCAACGCTGAGATGAAAGACGATGGCATTCCGATTCCCCCTATTGGTCAGTCCGTCACTCACGAGATGGCATCTGCCGTGTCTCAGGTCGAGGCAGATATCGGCATCACCTCTAGCAATGCCTGGAAAGAGCGCGAGCATGAATTTGATAGGCGCCGGGAAGTCTTAGAGAAAGTTTCAGCTGAATTCGAGGCCGATTCTTTCGTTGGACAGCTCCTCTTCCCAGTTGAGGGCCAGGAAATCGTTCTCGGCAAGCATGCTCGATTCGATCTCCCAACTGTCTTGGGTAGCAGTCGTGTGTGGTACCATATTTCTATCCACCCCACTGATGACCTGCCAGCCCAACTGGGCAACTCGATCACAGCCTGGTCCGCGGGTGCCGTTTCTCGCCAACTGCGAGACTGGCGACTACCCGAGTGGGCCAACCGCCGCATGAAGCAGCTCGACTTCACCGCAGACTTCGAGGTGGACGAGTTCTACCAGCGCTATGCTCCTCTCGGCTGCGCCGAAGGGCAGGATGGTGTCGAAAGCTGGATCATGGAAAGAGGCTGGAGCAACGGCGATGCCGTTGTAGGCCATGAACGCATCTGGATGAGGGAAGCCCCGTGGTGGGAAGCTGAAAGCATGCTTGACCGCAAGCCCGAGGAGAATCCCATGAACCCATTCGGATACGGTGCATCTCTGTATGAGCCTGGGTTGACCCCCGACGGAAACCCCATCAATGAGTCCAGCAATCTGCTGGGAAGCCAACATGATATGCTCGCACCTGGGCTCATGATGGGCGGCCCACAGAGCGTCATGGGCGGTCCGAAGTCGATCGCTCCCAGCATGCCATTCGCGAATGCTAATCCTGGTGACTACGGTCTTGGTCACAAGGGTGATGACAACAAGGCTGATATTGCGTACTATGATGACTATGGTCAGTATATTGGCGACGCTGAATATGCCGACCCCCGACACATCGAGCAGAAGCATGTTACTCCTGGTCGTCGTGCTTGGGTTGCTTTAGTCTGGGCTATCACATTCTGGATTCCGTCCCCCCTCCTTAAGTGGGTTGGGCGAATGAAGCGTCCAGATGTGCGGCTCGCTTGGCGAGAGAAGGTTGTTCTGGTTGCCATGATTCTGCTCTTCAATGCTATCGTCTGTTTCTACATTATGGCATTTGGTGATCTTCTCTGTCCCAACAAGGACAAGGCATGGAACACCAAGGAGGTCAGCTGGCACGCGAATACCGACTCTGGCAATGATATCTATGTCAGTGTTCATGGCCGCGTTTATGATATCTCCAAGTTCTGGAAGCTGCAGCACAGTGATTCGGGTACCGATACCAGCTCATCTAACATGGCTCCATTTGCTGGTACCAATCTAGACGGTTACTTTTGGCCTCCTCTGAATATTTACTGCCCAGAGCTGGTGAAAAGTAAGACCGTTAAGATGCAAAACAACGACACCTCGGCAGTTCTCTACGGTCAAGCTGACCACTTCAGTGGACCTGACTACAGTGGTCAAAGCACAAAGCTCAAGGAAGACTACTGGTACAGTGATACTTTCATGCCAAAGATGAAGAATTACTACAAGGGTGAGCTCGTGTGGACTACCAATACCATCACCGAGCAAGCAAATGACTACTCCCGCTACTGGGTCATCAAGGATCAGAAAGTTTGGGATCTTACAGACTACTTCTATACCCTCAAGTCCATGGATGGCTACTCTGACTACGAGTTCTTCCCTGACTCCGTCACTACTCTCTTCAAGGACAACCCGGGTACAGATATCACCGGCTCATGGAAAGACACAACGGAGTTCAAAAATGCCGAGAAATGTCTAGACACCGTGTTCTACAAGGGCAAGGTCGATTTCAGAAACAGCCCTCGTTGCGTTGTGAACAACTGGCTCATGTTGTCTTTTGCTATTCTCATCAGTGCTGTGGTCGTCGTCAAATTCTTGGCAGCATTGCAGCTCGGTTCCAAACGCCGCCCGGCCCCTCAAGACAAATTCGTGATTTGTCTGGTCCCGGCTTACACTGAAGGCGAGGATTCCCTTCGTAAGGGCTTGGATTCTCTCACTGCTCTCCAGTACGACAACAAGCGAAAACTCATCTTTGTCATATGTGACGGTATGATTGTCGGTGGTGGCAACGACCGACCAACCCCCAAGATCGTCCTCGATATCCTCGGCGTGGACCCCAAGATGGATCCTCCTGCGCTTCCATTCAAGTCTATCGGCCAAGGCAGTGAGCAGTTGAACTACGCTAAGGTCTACTCCGGTCTGTACGAATACGAAGGAAATGTCGTCCCATACATCGTCGTCGTCAAGGTCGGCAAGGAGTCCGAGCAGGGCAAGTCGAAGCCTGGTAACCGTGGTAAGCGAGACTCGCAGGTCTTGCTGATGCATTTCTTGAACCGTGTCCATCACCGTGCACCAATGTCTCCTATGGAACTCGAGATCTTCCACCAAATTAACAACATCATTGGTGTGGACCCAGAACTTTACGAGTACTGTTTCATGGTCGACGCCGATACCAGTGTCAAGGAAGACTCGTTGAATCGACTGGTGGCCGCTTGTGCGGCAGATGCCAAGATCGCCGGTATTTGTGGTGAGACCAGTCTTCAAAATGAAGAACGCAGTTGGTGGACCATGATCCAGGTCTACGAATACTACATCTCCCATCATCTGACCAAGGCTTTCGAGTCTCTGTTTGGCAGTGTTACGTGTCTTCCCGGATGGTAAGTTATCTCACTCCGCCTGTGATTGGATTCTTCTAATCAAGTTTCTAGTTTCTGTATGTATCGTTTGAGAACTGCTGATAGAGGGCGCCCCCTCATCATCTCAGATGTTGTGGTCAAGGAATACGCCGATATCAACACCGATACTTTGCACAAGAAGAATCTTCTCTCCCTTGGTGAGGATCGATTCTTGACAACTCTGATGACCAAGCACTTCCCGACCATGCGATATAAGTTTATTCCCGATGCTTTTGCAAGCACCGCAGCTCCAGAAACCTGGAGTGTGTTGGTCTCTCAACGTCGTCGTTGGATTAACTCGACTCTCCACAACTTGGTTGAACTGGCTGCTCTCAATGACCTCTGTGGTTTCTGCTGCTTCAGTATGCGATTCGTCGTCATCGTGGATCTGCTGGGAACCGTTATCCTTCCTGCCACTTGTGTCTATATCGGCTACCTGATCTACCTTGTCGCTAGTCACACTGGACCGTTCCCACTTATTTCGTTGATCATGTTGGCTGCTATCTACGGTCTGCAAATTCTCATCTTCCTTATCAAGCGCCAGTGGCAGCACATCGGTTGGATGATCATCTACCTGATGGCTTTCCCCATCTATGCTTTCATCCTCCCGCTTTACTCTTTCTGGAAGCAGGATGATTTCAGTTGGGGTAACACTCGTGTTGTGCTGGAGGAGAAGAATGGTAAACAGGTTATTGCCTCCACAGACCCAGGCTTCGACCCCCGCAGCATTCCCTTGCAGCGTTGGGACGATTACGCCCTCGCCAACAGCCTCCCTGGTCGCCGTGGCGAGATGCACTCCGAGAAGATCTACTCAAACAGCCCCTACATGGATGAACAGGCTATGGAGATGGACGATATGCAATCTCAATACTCCTCTGCCAAGCCTGCTTCAACCATTCTCACCGGCTTCCCTGGTCGTGGTCCTTACATGCCACCCCAGTCACCGGGTCCTTTCATGGGCGCCAACGTCGCGGGCAATCGCAACTCGCACATGTCCAACTTGTCTCGCTACACCGACTACCCGCAGTTCGGCGGACACCCCGGTGCCAATGCTTCGCGCATGTCTGTTGGTAATCTCAGCGCTGCCTACCCAGACCAGCCCTACCATTCGAGCCGCCACAGCATCGGCATTACGCAGAGCTCTGAGAACCTTCTCGGAAACCGCTCTCGTAGCCCTCTCGGCCAGTACCCACCGCGACCCGCCAGCACTGCCTTCGACTACACTGCGGGCCCTAGCTCTGGTCCTGACGAGCACATGATTACCGACGCCATCCGCGGCTGTCTCGCCGAGGTGGACCTTGACACTGTTACCAAGAAGCAGGGTAAGTCAATAATACTCAATCCTCTCTTATGATCATAACTAACATTCTTTCCAGTCCGCGTCCTCGTCGAACAACGCCTGCAAACCACCCTCTCAGGCACATCCCGCCAATTCCTAGATCGCCAGATTGACCACGAACTGGCGAACATGTGATGCGGCTAAACCTTCCAAAATTGTCTGATATCTTCTTGCGCATTCTTAAGTTTCTTGTAATATGCATCTACCAAGCGCAGCTTATCTTTGGGATTCATTTTTTCGGCATGTTTGGCGTTTTGTGGTCGGTTTGGGGTTTTGTTTTGAACCCATTTATCGTTCCTTTTTACATGTTATACATTTCAAGCAAAGCATTCAGCGAATCGATCGGAGCGGGCTAAGAGCTCGAGTTTAATGACGATGGGGTTTGGTGAAAAATACATCATGTTTTTGTGAATTATTACTTTGATCTGGTCTTGGACGTAGCTTTAAAACGTAGGAACTGGCTTTAACTTGTTTAGCACTGTTGTTCGCGGGAAGTGAATGCGCAGGCATGTGTATGTCCTCAGATGGCAATCTCGCGATCAGAAGGTATCACTTTCCGCAAACTTCCATCATAAGACTGAGTCCACTTCACTCCTCCCCAGCACACGCCAGTCTCAAGAATCACTTGCCTGCCTTGAACACTTAGTAAGTTCCTCTCTACGCTCATCAACCTCTCCACAACCCAAATCTAACCTCCATTCACTCACAGAACCGAGCCCAAACTATCCATCCAACTCCAACCTTGGAACTACCAAAATGAACGGCGCCCAAAACTTCGCTCTCGCAGGCCAATTCGACATCACAACCTCCTACGCATACCAACTCTGCACCGAAGTCCTCGAAGCCATCTCAACAAACACCGTCCCCGACATAATCTCCCTCTACCTATGCCGCGACATCCTCTACAAGCTCGTGACACCCTCCACGCGCGCGAAAATGATATCCCTCCTCCACCAAAATGGGAATACCCACCATTGCGCGATATTACAGATTGCAGAGGCTAATAAAGAGGGTGTTGTGCAGAGGATGGGGGACGAGTTGGCGTTTGCGGAGGTCTGCGGCGTAACGCTTTATCTGAATGTTGATCGGGATGCGATTTGTTCAGGGGTGATAGAGGAGGTTGGGGAGCCGAGTTGGCATATTGAGAGGATTGAGGAGAGTATGCAGCAGGAGTCGGTGCTGGATGATGTTTTTGATCGGCTTAATCTTTAGGGCCGGGGAGAGGGGGGGGGGGGGGGGGGGGGGGGTGCGTGGGGAG
>JAOYNU010000004.1:827388-910520 GCA_026745395.1 Tympanopsis confertula | reverse complement strand
TGCGGCGGAGGGACTCGCGGTTGGACGCGTCGATGCTGACATATAGCTGCGTGACAGCCTTGAGAGCGGCAAGCTGGTCTGGGTGTTGGGCGTTGCAGACGAGAAAAGACGAGATGTGCTCGGCGTGCAAGAGGGCCAGAAATTCGTCAATGTGCGGGTAGAAGATGGGTTCGCCGACAAGACTCAGGGCGCAGTGGCGGATGCGTTGGCCCTCGGCGTACCGCTCGGCTCGGACACCGGCCATGCCGCGGAGGACCTTGATCTTTTTGTAGTGCTCTTGTTTGACTCCTGCATGCCGTCAGGGCTGTACGATCTCATGCCAGATATGCATATTCTCGTCGCGTCCGCTCACCTTGAAATATAAGATCGGGAGGATCAACAACCCAGCGCCACGACGTGCCTACTGGGTTTGTGCCTTTGCGCCAGCAAAAGACACATTTGGAACTTGGTCATGTCAGCACTCGTCTCCAAGCGAGCCCATTTTCGTTTTCCTTTTTTTCTTCTTTCTTCTTTCTTCTTTCTTCTTCTTTACTCACCTGCAGGAAAGTGATGGCGTAGTCTCCATACACTGGTGAGAGTTGATACCGTAAAAGCTAAACTGCAGCCCACCCAGCACCGTCAGCCATGCGCACCGGGATATGACTCGCAGGTAGGCAGATAAATAAATACCTTGTAGCAGGAGCCGCGGCCCCGGAGTGCCGACTTTGTCCACCTGCAAATCTTGACACCCGAGTGGGATCCCACAATCGAGTAGCCCTGTTTTGTAAGCGAAGCGTAGGTGGGTGAATTTTTCGGCACCATCTCCTTGGCTGCCGGCTGGGGTTTGGCACTTCTCCCATCGGCTTGGCCATATGTCGTAAAGTCGACAGCCAGGGGTGCTTTGTCAGACTTTGGGGGATCCTTTCGGAGCATGCCCCCAAGGTCCTCCAGATCAGTCACGGCTTGGCTCTGCTCGTCGGCTTCGATAAGAGTCTCGTCGTCACTGTCCCCGCGCCCGTCTTCATCGTCGCTCTCGTCGGGTGCGCCGCTCCCCGCAATGCCTTCGCCCAGGCCTCCGGTCCGGATGGCCGACTCCAGCACATCTGCCACCCCCGTCCGCCACTCGGCCAGTCTCTCCCTGTAGCCGGTCTTGGTGTCGCCCATCCCAAGAGGGAACGCACGCTTGCGTCCTGTCAGACGTGCCATCCATCGGTCCACCTCGCGCGCCTGGAAGCAGAAGCCTTGGTTCTCCGTCGGCCAGTTTTCGCCATCTCCAAAGCCAAAGACCGAGTACCCGAGCACCCCCCCCGAAAGAGGTGCTGTGTCGATGCGGAAGTCGTTGTGCGTCTCCCGGAGATGGTCGAGGAAGGTATCGTTGATGGTATCGATGTTGTACGAGGGGATCAAGATGAGATAAAAGGCGTCGACAGACTTTGGCGACGAGACAAAGTAGTCATCCAAATCGACCTCTGAAAGGTCCAGCAGCTTGGTGCCGAGGAAGACACGGCCCTCGACAGGCCGTTCGGCCATGTCCCTCTCGACATCGGCCACGAGATCCTTTGCGATTTTCTCCGTGGTGGATGTGAGTGACGAGAAAAACACCAGTACCTGGACGGGGTTCTTTTCGCCGTCGGGAACGGGAGGAGATTGATGGTGCTGGCGCTGCCGCAGACTGCCCCTGATTCTCTTGGGGCCGTTGGGTTGGCCTTTGGCCACCACGCCCAGTCCGGACGCGTCAAGGGACGGCAGCGTTTTGGGAATGGGCACAGAAGGCGCCGAAGGCACAGAAAGCCCAGTGCTTGGCGTGCTCTCATCCAGGGCGGGGTCTGTCTGTGCGACTTTTGTGATATCGGGCTTGGGCCGCTTGGTCCTGGTCGTGCGCCATATCTGGACGACGGCAGCCCATATGACCAGTATCACCAGCACTGGCACACGATACAGGTGCCATGCCTCGAACAGCGCTTAGGAGCGGCAAAGAGTTGTGTCAGATCCAGTTTTATGTCCAGGCGGCCCAGCAACCAAATCTGATTGCTCCACTTACACTGTGGTTTGCCGTCCACTGGAGACGAAGAAAAGGAAAAACTGCCAAGTATAAAGGAGGACATGGTATCTGACTGAATCTGTATCGCTCACTCGCGATCCAAGGTTTGGAGGGGTCAAGTTGTGGTGGGGGTGGGGTTGGAAAAAACCCAGCGAGATGCCATCATGGGCTTAGTCATCCCGTCCGAACCGTCCCCTGAAGAAGCGGATACTTTGGTTCTTGATAGAGACCCCCACGGATCCCAAAGATAATCTATCTAGTCTATCATTTTAGCACAGTGACGTAAGCCCAAGGTCTCGGCTATGCTCCAGAATGAATTTATGGCACTTTGAAGCCATCAAAAAATAGCAGCAATGTTTGTTTAGTTGCTAATTTCTCTTCGTCTACCTGCAAGGACGGCCATTCCATTACGTGCAGAGTTCAGCCCATACGTCGAGACGGCCAAGAACCGCGAAATCCAACAGGGTAGTTCGTCTCTGCGTGACCCGTCTCCACAGTGCATCCTTCGAAGCAGGACTTGATCCGCCCTGCGGCGTTAGTTTATTGATAAGGATCAATGCCAAACTTGGTCATTCTGTCGACCGATCGCGGCAGCATTGCAGGACAAGAATACCAGCCATGCTTCACACTGCGGGTGATAACAGGTGACCAGTCTGCACTGTGCTGGGCCGGCTCAGTCCGATAAACGGCAGGGCGCCCCCCCTATATCCAGGCCTGAGCGATTGTCCGTGACACCGCCTCTCTTGCTGATATCTTTCGTGCCCAGACTCAAAGGATATAGACTTTTCCAACGCCCAAGCAAGGCAAAGCCTGAAGCATCCAAGACAGACGACTTCCGACCCTCAAAGTAACAATTACCCTGAACCGGACTCATTGCCTGCAGCTGAGCACCACCATCACTCAACCTAGAGAAGAGATCATGGCTGTCGGACTCGTTCAATCCTACCAGACGGTGAGCCCTTTCATCGGGGACAAGTCGGCGGCGGATGAATTCGACAACTTGGTCGAGTCTCTGAAGGAGGCTCTTGGGCCTTCGTCCGGCCTCGATTCGGCCGACGTCGATGTCAAGCACATTGAGAAGATAATGGCAAGATACCGCTCCAACGAGGACGGGTGGGCACGGTACAAGTTTGCCGATGCCAGTCGGGGATATACTCGTAACCTCGTTGACGAGGGCAACGGCAAGAGTAACCTGGTATGTTGACAGTGTGGCCAGCCAACAACAAGGCCCCGACGGCACAGCGCGACTGACTTGTGTGTGTGTGTGGCGCCGCATAGCTCGTACTCGTGTGGTCGCCCGGCAAGGGAAGCCCGATCCACGATCACGGCAACGCTCACTGCCTGATGAAAATCCTCAAGGGCGACCTGACCGAAACTCGGTACAGGTTCCCGGACCCGGACGTCGAGGGGCCGATGCGGGTGATATCCGAGAAGACATACAAGGAGAACGCGGTAGCGTACATGGCTGA
The DNA here is from genome assembly GCA_026745395.1 of Tympanopsis confertula. Classification (NCBI taxonomy): domain Eukaryota; kingdom Fungi; phylum Ascomycota; class Sordariomycetes; order Coronophorales; family Scortechiniaceae; genus Tympanopsis; species Tympanopsis confertula. The sequence goes on along the minus strand of JAOYNU010000004.1, from coordinate 907,031 downwards.
TGAGCTCGGCGTGCACCGTGTTTGGAACAAGGGCAACGACTTTGCCGTGTCCCTCCACTGTAGGCCTTTCTCCCCCCCCAAAGCCAGCACTGGATGACGTTGACGTCGCGCTGACACGTGCCTGCCTTGCAGTATACACGCCGCCGAACGTCGCCAAGGGCGGGTGCAACATCTTTATGGAGTCGACAGGACGGAAAAGCCATGTCAGCAAATGCGGCAACTACTCCGCGTATGGGAAGATATTGGAGGATGAGTTGGTGGAAGTAAGCAAGTTGTGTGAAGCAAGCAAATTATGACAAAACGAGAGAGAGAAAAAACCGTGAAAAAACATGACCTTGACAGTCGGTTTCGGGGCGTTGTGGTAGCCAGTTGGATGGCTTTGTTCGTATAATGAAACATGTACCGTTTATCAGATTGGTGATGAGAGGCTGCTGGGAAATGGGAGCGACATGTCGAGGACATTGGTCCGACTATAGATGGATAGCAGATGAGTTGGCAGCATCTGGTGAGATCAAGAGACGACGAGATGATGGGGAAGGAAGAAATCTGGTCTCCTCGTGGAAAACTCGCTCCTTCTTGTGCTGCACCTCGCGATGGTGTCATTTCACGTGACCCAGCCATCTCCACTTTATTCGCCCCTAGCAAAGAGTGCGATCCGGTTCGACTACTGCATATCTACATTTTGGATTTCTTATTTCTTATTTCTTTCTGTTTGATGAATGAATGCTTGATATCTCCATGACGTCTGCATCTGCGCTTGGTTGATGTATGTATGTACATATCTGCTCGCCACAACATGGGCTCCTCTATAGGCTCCTTTACATGATAACCCAAGCCATATCGAAGCTGAGTTTCAGCCCGCAGCCTCTTCCAGACCAGGCCGTCTCCGTGCCAACAGCCAAGAAAGAAAAGAGATAAAAGGCTGCTCTGGCAAGGATGCTGATTTGCTAATATAAGCTAGAAGCACTGCGACCTGGCCGGTGGCAGAAAGAGGCTGGCTGGCATACACATATATGTATGCTGCATGTGAGATCGAGTCTAACTGGACAATGTCGATCCTCGGCAACGGGGTTTATTGACTTTGATCCTCGTTCGCCTTCTTCTTGGTGCTATGATACCATGTGAGTGAATGAACGAACGAGGCGAGCGCAGGCAGTTTTTTGCGAGTGCTGCGCTGCCTGCTCGAGGAGGAGCTGAGATGCTCGTAAAAACAAAAAGCTTCACGTCCCTGAACGCCTCGAAAAAAGAGCAGAGGAAAAAAAGAATTGGAAAAACTGGAAAAAATTGCCCCGTGCAAGGCTGGGCAAACAAACGGCCGCTCCCCCACCCGGCCCGCCGACCTCCCCGGCCAACACGACACGACATCATCACGCTTTTCTGCCTCTTTCTCAACCAACTCAGCCAGCCTGGTGCGCAAACCAGCGACAACAGCCCATACATCACATCGCAAGGTGGTCTGCCTTGCGAGGCTATCCAAACGAACACGACGCTTCACATCGCACAGCACACGCAGACGACGACACAGCGCAGAGACATTTTTTTGCGGTTTTTTGGGCTCGTCTTGTCTTCTTGTTCATTCTTGTTCTTTGGAGCAGGCCCTCGCACGCATAGAAATCGCCTCGACTGCCGATTCGTGTCCGACTGTTCATCATCACGACTCGCTCTCGTCAGACCAACCCCAACGCAGCCTTGTTTATTTATATCAGTTCGAACAAGCCAGCTCGACTCGTCATTTGCTGCGCTGCGTCCTGGCAAGCCAAGCCAAGCCAAGAAAGCCTTGCTCTCCCCCCCCAAATGTCTCGGTAGTGCGCTCGCTCATCCAGGTTGCGTAACCAAGATGCGCGCGGCCACCCGCATGGCTGCGGCTGTGGCCTTCGTCGTGCTCTCGCTCTCCCTGCACGGCTTGGCCGGTGCCTGCGTCATATCCGGCGCCTTCGTGCGGCCGTACCAGCCCACCACGATCCTGGTTCCGTCGGGCTTTGCGCCGGCATCGCTGCGATCATCAGGCTACATCTTTTCGCAGGGGTCCTCGTCGACCGGCGCCGCCAACGCCATCGAGTTCTTGGCTGTCAACTTCTCGCAGACGGCCGAGGTGCAGACCCTGGCGACCAGCCTGCCTTTTCTCGACGGCGCCACCTCGACGACCACGTTCACCCCGGTCATGGCGGAGGACGGCCAGCTCATGGCCTACGTTGGTGACTGCAATGGCGATTCCGACTCCGACTCCGACGACGATGACAACGACGCCACCTCGTCCATCTGGGCGTACAATCGAGAACAAGACGAGTGGAGCAAGGTCAGTACCGGAACCGAGGATGCCGCAACCAAGGACGGCTTGGACTTCTCCGGCCCCGGCTTCCTGGGCAGCACCATCAGCTTCGCCAGGACCGTCGAGCCCGTCGTGGGCCAGTCGACTCTCTACTCGTACGGTGGCATGTGTCCGAATTGCAACAGCACCGCGGCCACCTGGCTTACCAACGCAACGTATACCTCGGCCATGACTCGGATGTCATTCGACAACAACGACAACAACAACACGCCCGACAGTGCCGGGTTTTCCGCCAGCATCGTCATGGCCAACGGACCCCGCTCGCCACAGGCCGGCTTCACCTTCACGTGCCTGCCTTCTTCCACCATCCGCAGCAGCGACGACGACGTCGTCAGCCAAGAGGCCCGGTACCTTCTTCTTGGTGGCCATTCCATCGGCATGGACCAGTTCGGCGCCACCGTCAACACCTATCTCGATATCTCCACCGCCGCCATCTGGAACCTGCCAGAGGAGAGTTGGTCCTGGGTCTACATCTCGCCTGCCCCGACGCCGGACCCAGTAACGATCGACAGCAGGTCCGGGCACACGGCCGTGCTCGGCCAGGACGAGTCCGAGCTGATAATCATGGGCGGCTGGGTCGGCAACACCACCAACAAGGCAGAGCCGCAACTGCTGGTTGTGAAGCTCGATCCTTCGTACAACAAGTGGCAGTGGCATGTCCCCGAGCCTCAGCCCGCCGGGCCTGGGATCTACGGACACGGGGCCGCTCTTCTTCCTGGCAACGTCATGATGGTCTACGGCGGCTACGAGATTGGTGGTGATGGAAGCTCCGACAAAAAGACAACAAGGTCGGATTCGAAGCGCAGCAGCGGTGCTTTTGTGGGCTCGCCACAGTTCTTGAACCTCACGAGCATGTCCTGGAGCACGAGATATGTCAACCCGAGCTACCACGACCTTGATGGAAAGACGCCTGGGGACGACGACCCTGATGCTCCGGATTCCCCTTTTGCCCCGTCCGCTGGCAACGGCACCGATGTTGGCGGCGCAGACGACGACGAGAGGAGTAACAGCAACAAACATCTTGGCCTCGGTCTCGGCCTCGGCCTCGGAGCAGTCGGAGCCCTTGCACTGGGTCTCCTGGGCTGCCTGCTGTACCGACGTCGTCGGAGTCGCCGCGCACGTGACGAGACTGTGCGCTCTCTTGCCCAGGACGCAAGCCAGTTCATACTCGACGAGAAGATGGCCCAGTATCCGTACCCGACATTTGGCCGCCATCGCAACAGCGAGGACCGCGACGCCCGCCGTCTGGGAGGCCTTGGTAGCCCCGTCTCGCCAACACACCGGCGTCCCCGCCATGCCAGCGTCAACCGCCGTTCGTACTATAGCTACGACAAAGAGGCCGACGATGATGCCGAGTATTCCGATCCCGACCCTTGTCAGAGAAGGACGCAGATGCAGGCGCGGGCGGATCCTGTCCTGCGGAGCCCCAGGGCGAACTACTCGCCTGCGCAGAGTGCTTTCGCCGGAACCACCGCCATCCACCCGATCTACGAGGACGAAGAAGAAGGACTAGAAGAGGACGAAGAGGATGATGAAGAAGATGGTGGTGATGACGACGACCGTGTCGAGGAATTCCCGAGACGCCCCTTGTCGATGCCCATGCCCGGCAGGACTGGGCCCTTTTACAGCGCCCAGGCCAATCCTGATTCGCCATCATCTCCGGTCTTTTCAGACACGTATACCGCCATGAGCAGCCGGCACGCCTCAGCCCCCCCGGCCACCACCGTCCCGTACAGGCCTCTATCCGGGAGCTACCGCAGGGAATCCACGCAGTCAAGCGTCGGGGCCCCCCGAAACGAGCGCGACCCCGAGCTGGACGATTGGCAGTCTGGAAACGACGTGACAAGCTCTCTGCTCTCCCCCACTCGCCGCCTTTCCCGCAGCAGCACCGCCCCGGCAAGGGACCACCACCCCCACGCCACAGAGCAAGACCCAGGTGGTCCCGCCGCCGCCGTCCACCGGTCCCTCTCGTTTAAGTCACCGAGGAGGCGCTCAGCCGGCGGTGCTGCTGGCGGCGCTGGCTCTGCCAACTATACTCCTCTCGTCAGCGGCGTGATCCCCACAACACCGGCCAGGGCTCGAGCGCGTGCCGAGAACTCCTCGCAGAGCCAAGTGCAAGAAGAGCACGACACCGCCCGCTCAAGCCTGGGCGGCATGGGCCGTGCCGACAAAACGAACCCCGCTGCTGCCGCGAGCCCTGCTCAGGCCACCAACACCGACAACAATCTCCGAGGCATCACCGCCTCTGAAGACGACCATGACCATGATCCAGGCAGGAACAGCAAGACCGGGCCAGGCCTGGCTCGCAGCTGGCTCGGCAGCCTGCGGCGCGCCTTCAGTGTCAGCGACAGCTCTTCGGGCTCGACCAACACCAACACCACCGAATCAGACCTTCCCAGCCCCTCGGTGGACGAGCAGACCGAGCATTCCCGCCCGCTCGGCATCACAGGCATCACCGGAAGAAGAGCCCTCTTGCATAGGAAGCAGGGGCGGCGGGCCTGGGAGGAGGAGGGGGGGGGGGAGGAGAGCGAGGGGCGGGATGACAACGGGCACACCTCGGCCTCCCCACACGCCGCAGCATCAAGGCAGCGGCAGCGCGAGATACAGCACGACCACGACGACGACGAGGAAGAAGACTGGGACATTGAGCGGGCCGCCGAAGGCAGACTCGTCCAGGTTGTCTTTACAGTTCCCAAGGAGAAACTGCGTGTCGTCAACCCGGAAATCTGCAGCGAAAAGGGCGATGTGAGCCAGTACGATGCATCTGACCATTCGATCGCGCTGGAGAGCAGCAGCAGCAGCAGCAATATTAATAATGCGAGCGTCCACTCGCCGAGCGGCCCCCGACAAGCCGAGGATCTCCCCCCCCAAGAGGATATCCCCCAGGAGGATCTGACAATCAGGACTCGGACTCGTCGTACCCAGACGTGCAAAGGTGGCGGCAGCAGCAGCAGCAGTAGCAGCACCGTCACGCCGTTGGTGGCTGGAGCCCCCCCGATCCTTCTGCGAGCCAGCACGCCGCTTTCTCCGGCCAGCGAGTGCGCCCTCGAATTTGCCGACCGCCGCGACCTCATCCGGCTGGGGTCCCCTGCGCTTTCGTTCATCAGTGTCGGCTCTGGTAGTTCCATCAGCCGGCCTGACTCCACTGAGATCATGACGGCCGAGTTTGTCCACATGGAGCGCACACGGCCCCGCACGCGAGTACTCGAGATGGTTGAGGGGATAGAATCCCGTCTTCACGTCGTGGGTCCCCGCCGCACGCCATCAGAGGATGCTCGTCAGTCACCACCAAGTGGTGTTGAAGCGTAGGGAGGGAGGTTTTCCCCCCCCGTCCCTGGTGTTTTTGGGCGCACACATCTGGTATATCGGGCACGGAATTGGCCCCTATTTTTCCTTTTCCTTATCAATATTTCCATGGTTGATGTCGAGCAAAGGGAACAGGGCAAACGACTTGACCGTTGCATCTGGCAGCACGAGAGCATTGGGGTTTAGGGTGCCGTACCTCGAGGCAACTTGGCCGATTGGTCTGTTCATGAGACGGGGACAGATATCAAACAGGATGGAGGAGAGGGCAAAGCAAAGCAAAGCAATAGAACAAGGCGACGTGGCCAAAGTTTGGAGAGAAAAGCCATAGGCCACAACACAAGTCCAGGGATGCAGACGGAAAAAGGTATGCAGCGACTTTTCCATTGAGGATAGATAGATGTCAATCAACACATGAATGATTGTTGTTGGAGCCAGGTCCCCGGAATGCTTGCAGATTCAGTTGTCCCATTGATCACGTTGCCATCCAGAGATCTCATCGTATTCACTTGGCGTCCAAGCCCTTGTCTACCGTGGCCTGCCGTCTCGGCTTCTTGAAGCACGCAAACTCGTTCCTGCTCGCCTCCCTCAGCTTCTTGAGCAGGTTCCGCATCTCCGGCAGCTCGCCCTGGAGCCTGGCCCGGGCGTCGTTGTCGGTGCGCCCGTCCAGCTCCGCGTAGATGGCGCTCTGCGCCTCGCCCGCCCTGTCCGACGTGTACAGCGTGAGGGTCTGCGCGACAAACTCGACATCGAGGGTTGCCTGCATGAGGGCCTCGAGCGGGTACTTTGGCCGCTGGCGGAAGGCGTCGAGAAGCTCCTTGGTGAGCTGCTCGAGGAGATACGAAAGGACCTGCGCGGTGAGCGTCGGCGCCGTGGTCGAGACCTGGCTGTGCACGAGGACGAGCTGGAGGAGGCAATCGTAGATGTAGGGCCTGGCGGATGTGGGCTTGGTCCCGGCGGGAGGGACCCAGCCAGGATCCGAGATGCCGGCCTGGACGGCCCTGCGGAGCTTCTCCACGGATGGGCGGGTGTAGGACTGGAAGAGCTTGGCGTCGATCTGGTTGAGCACGTCTTTGATGGTCTTGGCCTCGTCGGTGAGCTTGACCGAGAAAGCGTTCTCAAACTGGCTGTTGAGCGCCGGCACGACTGTGACGCGCAACGACTGGAGATTGCCCAGGGTCAAGAGCATGCGCACGTTCTAAAGAAAGGACAAGTCAGTCAGCTTTCGGGGCCTCCTCCACCCATCCACAGCCTCTTGCTTACCCTGTTTGACGCGTTGAGTATGCTCCGGCCGCTGTCGCCCGTCGAGATTGCCGATGCCACCGAGCGTTCGACGTCGGTTGTCCAGTCGTCGTCGGCCTTCTTGACCGGTCTCTCGGCGTTCTCAACCATGCCGCTGAGCGCCTTGTACAGGGTCGTGACATATTGGCTCCGCACCATCTGCAGCAGCTTACTCTGCGGAGGCAGCACAATGTTCTCGGCTCCCGGCCTGGACATGGCTTCCGACATGTACAGTATCTTTTGCATGCCCGCCAGCAGGGCACCCTCAAAGGCGGCGAAGCTGTTGGGCATGCGCGTCATATCGAGCATGTTCTGCGAGCGTTGCCAGTCCTCGACGAACTTGATGTTTTCGGCGTCGCGGTTCCAGGCCGCGCACAGTGCCGTCACGCACCGCTCACGCGACGCTGCCACCACGTTCCTCAGCCGCTCCACCACGTACCCGTCGGCGCGTGCGACTGGCGGGAGGCTTGCCATCTCCGACGCCCCGGCGCCGACGAGCACGAGCATCTTGGACAGGTAGTGGACGCCGCTGATGGAATTCGACCACGGAGGCCAAAACGCAAACTTGTCCCACGGCTCGCCCGACTTTGGCGACGGCGGGATGTTGCTTGCGTCCAGGTTGAAGCGAGGATCGCGAGGGGACGGGCCGGACGAGGCGGCCCCCCCTCGTCCCCCCCCCTCGGCGGGGGAGGCAGGCGGCAGTGGCAGCGGCGAGACGAGAAGAGACACGTCCTCGGGCGGCAGGCCGTTGAAGAAACCAAAGACGTGTTCCCTCAGCATCTCGACCAGCTCGACGCAGCCCTTGGACAGGTCCGAGATGTTTTGCGAGCTGAGCAGGTGGTGCACCCTGGACTCGCCGTTGTATCCGCTCGACAAGGTCCGCTGCGTTTTCCCGTCGATGAAGCCCTGCACCGTGTTCCAAAAGTCGACAACCTCGCCGAGGATGCCGTGCGACGACGACAGCAGGTTGGCCACCAGGGCCAGCATCTTTTCCCAGAGCTCAATGGCGTCGGCCTCGTCCATGGCCGCCCTCCTGCTGTCGAGCGACTGGCGCCCGACGGACTCGAGGTGCAGGGCCACCGCCTGCGAGCTTGGCTTGACGCCGTTTGCGAGCCGGCGGCGCAGCACCTCGATCTCGACCTTGGGGCGATCGGCCGTGCTGTTGATCTTGCCCTTGAGGGAATCGTATCGGCTGAGCAGCCAGATCCAGATGGGGCTCTCGTCGACGCCCAGCTCGAGGAGCAGCCCAATCAGCTCCATGTGCTGGTGCTGCGCGTGGCGGGGGACGCCATCCGCCCTGGTCGTGGCCGCGTTGTGTGTCGAGATCAGACGCCGCCATATGCCACGCTTGAACGACTGCATCTGCTCGTCGACGTCGGACCAGATGCGTCCGGCGAGCACTATCTGATAGATCTGGGCGTCTGTCGGCGGCGCGAGCTTGCCGACATCGGCCGCCAGCTTCCGGGTCGCGTCGACGAACTTGCGGGCTTTCGTGTAGTCCTCCACCAGGGTCTCGTGGTCCTGGCGCTTGATGCTGTCGGCGATGGAGGCGCTCAGCTCGACATAGTCCTTGAACTTTTCCAGCTGCGTGGCCACCGTCTTCAGGTGTTCCTCCTTCTCTCGGCCGCCGAGCGCAGGCCCCCACACATCCTCGGCCTTTGCCGCGACCTCGAGCAGAGGGGCCTTGATGCCCGTCACTCCGTACTCGCTCTCCTTGACGAGAGCATTCTTCCTTTTGTTGCCCGGCTGCAGCTGCAGCGGCAGCTGTGCCTGGACGGTGGGGAGGCTCCCGCCGATGCTGCTGCGGAAGCTGTTTCTGCTTGCCTGGCGGGAGTGGGCGCGGGGACGGCCGAGCGAGGGGCCGCTTTGGGACGGCGGCGGCGGCGGCGGCTCGGCGCCCCGGTACTTCATCTCGCGATACACATTGTCAATGGTGGCCTTGGCCTTGACGAATCGTTCAAAGTTGGTCTCGACAAGGACCTTGAGAGAGGCGGATTTCTGGTCGATGGAGAGGGAGAGCTTCTCGAGGCCGACTTGCAGTCCGTCGGCCGTGGCGTCGGTGTGGACCTGGGATAAGAAGGTCGAGGGCTGGAACGTGGTGGACGAGAGGAGGAACTTGTTCCCTAACCGCGGCAGAAATCAGCTCTGGTGGATCAAATCCATCCGGTGTGCCCGGGGACGGCGCCAACATACGGAGTCGCTGGTCCTCCTTGATTGGCAGGCCTTGGGCTCTCAGCAAGCGCACCACGCTGTCGGTGGTGCCCAACGGGTCCGGCTCGTCCCTCTGCACCAGGTTTACGTTGCCGCTCTTGTCCGACTGCTCCGAGCCCAGGATGAAGCTTTTGCGGCTGGCAGCCTTTTCAAGTGCCTGGTAGCGTGACTTGCGCCGGGCCATCCTCTTTTTCTTTTCCTTCTCCTCGTCGGACGAGGTCTCTTCGTTCTTGTCGGCGGGCCATGTTGTCGGGTAGGGTTTCTCGAGCTGGTAGAACTCAAGGATCTTGCGCTCGTAGTCGGCCATGGTGATGGATCATGGCAATCGCGGACGCGTGAGGAAATTGCCAGCAGCGTGCTGCATCGTCGGAGGTAGCAGGTGGCAGATAGCAGGCAGCAGGCAGCAGGCAGATATGTAGGAGGGAAGACGATGATGGCACGAGACTTCTCCTGATTACTAAGAAGGGTGTAAAGAAGCAACGCTCCACCAACAGAGCGCTGATAGGATTCGAGATATAACTAACCTCACAGACAGGTGTATTTGTGTATTTCTACCAAGTATCTAATTCTAACGAAGTACATGTCAGAAGACAGAATTGAACGTCATGGTCAAATCAAACGAAATAGTGAAGAATCAAGGGGTGATTCTGCATCCCGAGTGTTGCCAATTCCTCGGGGGCAGAAATGAACAAGACTCTTCGCCTTAGTGGTCTTGGTGGACAATTGGAGCAAACAAATGGGCAAGCGGATAGGCATTCTGTACCCAGAATCTAATGTTTATTCGGGTTTCTTCTTTGTCCAATGAACTGGAGGTAGGGTGAGACCCCAATCGAACAAGACATGAAATTGGTGTCTCGTCGTAAATCTCGTGCAGGTAGCAGAGATCAATACCATCGAATTCCGAATAGTCGTCAGCCAAGCAGGCGAATTCGAATTGTATGTCTCCGTGGAATTCCTCCTGAGTCGTTCGTCCCTGGCCTTCTTCAGTCGAGTCCACGCTTCGCGTCGTCTGGCTTTCTCTTCTACCTCGGCTTGTGTGGGCTTGGGGCTATAGCGATGTCGACTTTGTCGGTTCTGGAACAGAGCCCTCTGGCAGATTTAATCGATGTTTCGACCCGTGCAATGACTGTTAAAGGCCTTTCGATTCACAAACACCATCTTGCAAGTCGTGCAGACTCGGCCATGTGTCCATGTTCCGATACATGCTTGACGACTTTCAAACGCGCTGCGAGGTTCACGCCGCAGTCCTCGCAGGTATGCAACCTAATTTTAGCTGCTTTCCTGGCCGCTCTCTTTCTTGTCGCTTTGGTTTCTTGGCTTGCAACTCAGCCTCCGGATGATCTTGAGAATCTCATATAGTGAGTGGCGCCCAATAGCGAAATTCCAAGAGGATATTTTGCAAGAGGTGGTCTGTAAGGGTGTGATTGGCTAAAAATGCTGTGGCTAAGAAAGTACAATATAAAAAAGCGGATTCCTCTCAGCTTATCTGGATCGCACCCATCCATTGTTGTCTGCCTAGATAAACCAGCCATCGTGGATCTTTCGAAGCTATTCGTGCAGAGACGAGATCGTCACATCATGGCGACTCATGAACCAAGCTCCGGCGATGGTCTCCTCGTAATTCACGCGGCGCTTTTCCGCATGGCCACCAGGTCCCTCGCGCACGCCTACAGAATCCTAGGTTACAAGGTCCATCACGCACACGATGTCGACAATATGCTTTACGGGATCCCCTGGCCTCTTATTGAGGAAGCGGCAGAGGCCACCTGGCCCGATGTCCCAAATGCGCGTCGCCGCCCACGCTTCACGCGCCAGGACTGGGATCGAATTTGGGGCGCCAAGGTATGAAGCCTGATATCATCAATCCACTGCCGAACAAAGACTAAAAAAGAGCCGAACGCGGCCCCCAGTATGACATAGCAACCGACTTGGCAGGCCCCTTTGCCGACCGGCTGATCGAAGCATATCCTGATGCCAAGGTCGTTATCGTCCAGCGGGACTTTGACTCGTGGTGGCCAAGTTACTTGTCCGAGTGCATCGACGGAGCTTTCTCGCCCGTTCAGCGAGTCTGTCTTTTTCTCTTGTGGCATGTCCTCGGCGTTCGGACCGGCTATGCAATTCGCAAAGTGCATTTCGGCTTTTTCCACGCGAAAAGCCGGGCGGAGATCGAGGCCAACGCAAGGGAGAGCTATGAGAAGTACTATAAGGAGATACGGGAGATGGTGCCGCCAGAGAGGAGGCTGGAGTATAAAATTGGCGACGGGTGGGAACCGCTCTGCAAATTTCTTGGAAAGGATGTTCCCGATGTGCCATTTCCACGCCTCAACGATAGGAAAACCCACGAGTCTGAAAATCGTGCTCGGCGGCAAGAAGTGTTTCTTGGTTCTGCAAAGGCAGCTGTCCCGTGGCTGCTGGGTCTGGCCGTAGCAGGAGCGGCGATACGGTATGCGGCTGGTTAACACGATCAAACATGAGTCAGGTTGAGGCTATTGGCCGTGGATAATCTCACTACAGTCACGTGATCAAAATAGAGTCGCAACATAGATGCACGTTTGAACATTGATTTCATAACCCGGAACAGCTTGCAACCTAGAAACTCCGTTCCGATGCTCCACCAGACCTCGGGACCATCGTGTTAGCCGTACAGTGTTTTCGTCTCTCGAGTATTTGTCTCTCGAGCACCTCTCTCGTCTCATCTGCTGCACTGCCTACAACAGCATGGCAGCAATGCCTACAACACCCGCAGCAATGGCTGCAGGAGCACCCGTCTCTCTCGGCGCCTTGCCGTCGCCGGTGCTGCCCTCAAGAGCGCCTGCAACGATGATGGGAGCGTCCGTCGGGGTGCCCTGGCAGCTAAAGTCCGAGGTGATGGAGGCGACGTAGCTGGACAGGCCGTTGCCGCCGCAGGCCGACGAGATGCAGGATCTGCACGCATACGATGGTTAGCAATGACAAAAAGTGTTGAGAAGGAAAGACTAGAAGGGAAAGAAAGAGGGCAAGGGAACGTGGAGCATACGCCTGGGGACCCAGAGCCCATGAGCAGAGGCAGGATGTCCACGAGCCATCGTTCATATCCGACTTGTTGTCCATGGCCGGGCCACAAGTGGACCAGACCGAGTCGTCGGTCCTGGACCTGAGAGATGATATGGCCGAGTCGAAGCACGAGGACGCAGCACTTGAACGAGACGTGTTAGCAGAGAGGATCTTGTCACAATGACAGAAAGAGAGAGGGAGAGAGGGAGAGAGATGCATACGTCGCAGTGGCATCATTGCTGAGCTCAGAACAAACATCACCGGGGGCCATCCAGAACATGCCGTCGCCGTTGCCGCCCCAGCCGCCGTCCCACTTGCCGTCGCCGTTCTTGTCGCCCCAGTTGTCGCCCCAGTTGCTGTCATTCCAGCCGCTGGGAGGGTTCGGTGCGGCGTGTGCGACGAAGCTGGCGGAGACGAAAAAAGCAGAGAAGAGGATCGCCTTGAGAGCCATGATGGGAGGCCTGCGGTGTAGGAGCCCGATGCAGGGTGACGCAACGATGGATTAGATTAAATGGGACAGGACAGGAGGACAGGATAGGGCAGGACAGGACAGGATAGAAAAAGAGATAAGATTACGATGCGGTGCGATGGATGCGGCAGAGATGCGGCAGAGGATTTCTAGACGGCCAAGAGGCAGGCATTGCAGCCAAGATATATATCCTGTGACAAGTTATATAGCGGCCGCCGCCGCTTTCAACCCACTCGGGCTCTGACGCGTACGTCCCGATCGGCCCTTGCGGACAAAGATATGAGTAAGAAGCAACGGAAAATGGGATAAATGAAAACAAACAGGGGGGGAGACGAAGAAAATAGAATACATTCTCCAAAAAAAATATATGTTTGCATGATGCAGCCTTGTCCGGCACTATCCAGCGCCTAACCAGCTTGCTCTGTTAGGCTGGCTCTGCCCAGCTCTAGCCCAGGGCTTTTTCTTCTTGACTCGTAATTCCGATCCTGGCATATTAGTCCGGAGATTGACGTCGAACAACCCACCATGAAGATGCTTTGGTGAAGATCCTGGGGGGGCATACGCGGCCACGCGGCCCATCCACGAGACTGGCGCCAAGACCTGCATGCTCGCAACGGGTGAGGGGAAGAAGGAGGCTATCAGCACAGAGCACAGATCAGAGGCAAAGGATGGATGCAAATGTGGGAGCAGGTGTGGGGACTTCGGAGGTCAGGTGTGGGGAGTGGCCGGTAAGCGGGGGACGTCGTCGGAGTGCCGACCACGCTTACGCACAAAAAGACAAAGGGGTCAGAATAAGAGGATACGCGTGGCATCTGTTTCATAGCGGAGAGGGATCTACAGAGAGCCAAGAACGATATATGTGTGTGTGTATATATTTATATATCCAAGGCCTTTGAGCCCATAGATATGCTTATCCACGTCATTCCTCTTCCTCTGCAAGAGCGTCACGTGACCCTGCCAGTCCTCAGGTTCGGCAATCTTTCGCAGAATCCAGATGACGAGCACAGAAACCAGCCAACCAACCCACGATGTCGGCGACCGTCTGGCACCACCCATCATCGTGCTCGTAGATAATGATACTGCCGCCGCAAGGCGCGTCTGGCCAGTTTTCCTCGTGCTCCCCACGAGTCCAGCGCGGGCATGATGGAATCAAGCCATGTGAACGTGTCATGACCTACTGCACTATTGGCACTGGGCCATCATCAATGTGGCCGCCCAGATGCGTCTTGCTAGATAACTGCCTTTGGACGGGACTCTCCGCACCATCCACAGGGCTTGATGTCATTGACTCAAGACTAACAAAGGAGTCAAGCCAAGTCAAACCCGTCATTACGATGTGGTCTGCGCTAAAGCTCCTCTCTCTCCTTTATAACCCCTTCAAAGACATGGATAACCTCCATCATGTCCAACGCGGCATCTGACACAACAGTCCCACTCATGGCTCAGCACACAAACGCAAACATCAGAGACGGGCGGAAGCGTGTCCTCGTTGTCGGCGCCGGTGCTGCCGGGTAAGCCATCCATCCGCCATTCATTCTCTTCACTAGACCTGGATAGCCAGACACTATATATATATATATATATATCAGATGGACGCATATGCTCACTCGCCAACCCGTGCTATAGCATGTCTGCCGCCCACCACCTGTCCCAGCACCCAGACAAATTCAACATCACCCTCATAGACGCGGTCGACCACTGTGGCGGGCAGGCCTTTTCCATCGCCATCGACAAGGACCGTCACGGGGCCTCGTGGTGCAACCAGGGCGTCCAGGGCGGATCGTACATCTTCCACCACACGGCCACCATGTTTGCGCGGCAGGGCTACCACGCCGACCACTGCAACCTGCACGTCTCGTTCGGCAAGGACGACACCTTTTGGACCAACGTGTTCCCGACCAGGCTCCTGGCCCGCCACGCGCGCCAGGTCCGGCGCCTGGCAGGCGCGCTCAAGCTCATGCGCTGGCTCGAGCCGTTCCTGGCCCTGCTGCCGCTGCGGCTGGTCCTCAAGATGTTCTTGTTCTCGGACCACTTCATCAACACCATCGCGCTGCCCATGACGGCCCTGTTCCTGGGCACCGGCAACGCCACCCCCGACGTGCCCGCCATCATGTTTGAGCGGCTGTGCACGTCGCCAACGTACGGCATGTGGTATCCGGCCGACAAAAACTCCGTCGTCGCCAACAAGCCGCCCATGATTGTGTTCCCGAACCTGTCCGACTTTTACGAGTCGTGGAAGAACGACCTCCTCTCCCGGGGGGTTGCCGTCCGCCTGTCCACGGAGCTGGCCCAGGTCGTCGGCAGAGACGAGCACGGCGTCGTTGTGAAGCTGAAACCACGCACCGCGATGCCGGATCGCCACAACCGGATCGACGACGACGACGACGTCGAAACCTACGACGAGCTGGTGCTGTGCTGCCTCGCCGACACGGCCAAGAGGCTCCTTGGCAGGACGGCAAGCTGGCGCGAAAACAAGGTGCTGGGCTCGGCAAGGTTCAGCGACGACATGACCATCACGCACCACGACTCCGACTACATGACGAAGCACTACGAGAACTTTTACCGCCACGACCTGGCCGTCTCGACCCTCAACGGCACCGACCAGTCGTCCCGTCTGGCCTCTGCCCGCCGAGACTTCCGCCCAATGTACTACATCAAGACGTACGCGCCGGGCCGCCACCAGTCCAAGCTCGAGATGTGCTTCGACTGCACAAACTACCAGAGCCAGTTCCCCGGCAACGTGCCCTTTGAGCACCACGTCTTCCAGACCATCTACCTGAACAAGGACCGCGACAGCGAGCTGTGGACCGACCACGAGATTGACGCCGCCAAGGTCATCCGCAGGGACTGGTGGCATCAGCTGTGCCACACCTACACGCACTACCTCCTTGTCGTTCCCTGGCTCATGTTTCTCAACGCAAAGAAACACACCCGCTTCGCTGGCTCGTGGACTCTGGTCAACGCCCACGAAATCGCCATCTTGTCTGGCATCGCCGCCGCCGTCGATCTGGGCGCGACGTACCCTCAGGATTTGGAGAACGACAACTTTGCCTTTTTGTGCTTCAGGCTGTATTACCTTGTCGCCTACGGGAAATGGTACAGGAGGCATTTCACCGCAACCACACATGTGCAGCAAGAGGGGGCCGAGAGCGATGCCGCCGCCAGGGAGGGCAAGAGCTGGGCCACAGGGTTGTATGGGAGCGTGTATAAAGGACCGGGGGTTTCAGAGACGGAGAAGGAAAAGTGCTCGAGGGCCAGATAGACGGATACAAAGGACAACCGCAGCATCGAGTCTATTGGCAGCTTCGCATAACTTCTAAATCGTTACGTTATCGTCGTGATATACCAAACCAACCATATTTTCCAGCCTCCTTTGCCACCGCTTCTCCTACCCAGCCTCATCCACCCATTTTAGCCGTTGCCGGTGTGTATGCAATGCAGTAGAGCGGAAGCGTTTCTTGTTGCTCTATCCCAAGCCTCCCCCCCCAAAAAAAACCATCTATCCTCCCGTCAACGCCCGACATTAGATGTGAAAACTCCCTCGCATGCACAGCGGTCTGAGTCACTGCTCCTGCTTTCGTCTAGACTCTGGCCTCGTCCACCGCCTCGTGGACTCTCGGCCCCGCCACGGGACCTCTTCTGCGCGAGCAAGTTGCCAGGATCCTCGAGGCATATGCTGTCTATACGCGGCCTCGGAGCACCGCGATCGATGCGCCCCCAGCCAGCTCCCCAGTTGGGGACCTCGAGCATCGGCATCTCTGGCGGCTGCTGCGCAGGGCCGTGCTCGACATCGGCAGCCGCCGTGTCGGAACCGCTGCCGTCGCTGTCCTCGCGTCGTCTTGACCAAAACATGATGCTGCTGCCGCTCTTGTTCCTGCTGTTCTTCTTCTTCCCGCACTCGCCCTCGAAGCCTGTCGTCTTGCGCCTCGCTGCAGCAGCAGCCTTCTCCGACGCCATCTTTGCCGCCTGGGATCGCGGATAGTTGAATCCGGCCGGGTGGCCTCCGGCAAACGGGTTCCACTTGGAGTGGCGAGGAACGACGCGCCCGATGCTCCCGTTTCTGCCGGCGTTGTAGCTGGTTGGTGCCTCGCCCCCGAGTTCCTCGAGCGTGGCACCCTTGGTCTCGGGGATCATCAGGGTCACGAGGGCCCCGCACAGCATCATCAGAGCAAATATCTCCAGCAGACGGTCAAGCTTGGGCGCGCATTCGCCATTGTACCCCGAGCAGCCGGGAGCGTCGCTGCTGAGGAGAGGGATGCTGATGAGCTGGGCGACAAGCCCGCCAAGCTTGCCGCAGGCCGCCGACGCCCCGTGTATCGTGGCCCTGTACCGCGTCGGGAAGGCCTCGCCGGGGACGATGAAGCTGGTCGTGCTCGGCCCCGCCGCCAGGACGAACTGGATGACGACATACAGCGCGAGGCGAGACGCTTCGCTAAAGACGTCGAGGCAGAAGCCAATCACGCAAAAGAGAGCGACGAGAATGGTGAACCCGAAGAACTGGGGCGCTTTGCGACCAACGGTGTCGACCGAGAGGATGGCTGTGATGTAGCCGGGGAGAGAGCCTGCGGTGGCAATGATGATGATGCCAACCGCCTGGCTGTGGAGCCTCTCGTAAAGGCCGTTGCCGGTCGCATACCCAAACGCCTGGAGCATCGTCGTGCTATTGAAGCTGAGACCGTACACGGCAAATTCCTGACAAGGGGGGGTGAGGACATGATGAGCACCGACCGACACACCATTATTACCAGCGACAAGCCCAGCGCTCTCCTGCATCCTGACAGCGGGGGTGGAATCGATGCACAACTCACAACAAAGAAACGCGACGTCGTGGTGCCCACCAGGAGCTTCCAGTTCCTGCTCCGGCCAAAGTACGACTTGAAGTCGGCCCACGACGCCTTGGGGATGTTGAGTCGGTGCTTTGCCGACTCCCTGACCTTGGCCTGCTGCACCGCGTCCAAATCACCCGTCTTGCGCCGGGTCACAAAGGCGCTGATGTCGGCGTCGGCTTTGATGATGTCGTGCTCAACGTCAAACGTGTATCGAGGCGTTTCGGGGATCGTGATGCGGTAGTAGAGAGCAACGATGGCGGGGAAAGCGCCCACGCCGACTATTATCCGCCAAGCTCTGTCGGCGGCCATCCGACAGTCGAGGCCGCATTCTGCCTCCGAGGCGACGCTGTAGGCGTCCTTGAAAGCGACCGTGGTCGCGAGGGCCGCGACAGCCGCGACAAGCTCGCCGATGCACTGCATGCCGTTGACGGCCGCAATCATGGCTCCACGCCATCTTGTGGGAGCAAACCTGTAGGTACGTGCTGTTGTTAGTCTGGCTGGCGGCCCAAGAACCACGAGAGCACATACTCAGCAGTTATCACCGAACTGAGGGGATATTCTCCGCCGATTCCGATGCCCTGGATGGCTTGTTAGCGTGGGATGATGCGACGAACCTCGGGACACCATCATACCGTCAAGACTCTCCAAAAGACCAGCACCACGGTCGAGTTCAGCGCCATGCTCGACGACGAAATGGCGCATCCGAGAGTGGCAAGAATCACCACCCCCAACTCAACCCCATACATTGTCCTGCGGCCGTATATGCTATTTGGAATGTCAGCTATTGCGTCTATCATTGCTTCCCCAGCAGCCAGTTGTTTGTTCGCTTACTCGGCAAGCGTGCCAAACCCCAACTGCCCTACAATCATGCCTGCGATCGTTGACATCTTGAGCGCAGCGGTGACCGAGTTTGGCAAGAGCCCGTTGTTGCCGCCATAACCGTTGACTTGTTCGCCCCCACTCCAGAACACAACACCGAGCAGTGTCGTGATAAGGTTCAGCGAGTACACGGCGTATGCGTCGATGAAGAATCCAACGCCAGCCACAAGCACGGCATTGACGTCTGATGGTGTCCGTGTCAGTCAGCCACGACGGGGACTCTCGCCAAAACCAGCATGCCTGGACTCACGGTAGAGGTTGAAAGGAACCTTGTCTATTTCCGTCTGCAGTGGGTTAGCCACGCATAAGCTGCACAGACAGACTTGTCTTGGTCGGGCCCATACCAATGCCATGCGACGCCGCAGGTTCGGGTCCGTGATGTGACTAAAGTCATTGTAGCTGTGGAAAGCCGTAGTTGTCCAGCGTAAGAAGGAGCTGACGGGGGGGTCCCCCTTGTCGTTCTCGGGCATGCTGGGCGCAATTTGATATATATATATATATATGTGTGTGTGTGTGTGTGAGGCGGATGTGACGAGAAAGAAGGAAGGAAGGAAATAAATGCTATGATATATCGGAAGCTTCCTGAGTGCAACACATCCAACAGGTTCTCTTGGTTCGAGGACGTTGCAGACAGATTGATAGATCAGCGGCAGATCATCCCCAGGCGCCCCGGTATCCAACAATTTTGCCGTCTCTTTTCTCAGCCTAAAGGGTATCAGATATCTATCTGTCCGCTCTTGCTCTGGGTAGCCGTATCTTGGGTCGGTAGCGTTTCGATATCAAGTCGTGACCGCGCGCGAGTCGAACACGTCGAGTCTCCAAGTCGCCATTAACACCCAAGCGTCAGCAAGTTTGGCGACTTTTCGGCTTTCGACGAACGACTCAAGTTAGCACATCGAAGATGCTGCGAGTCCCAAGAAGGGAAGTAGGTAGAAGAGACAAGATGAAGAAGGGTCCCTTTTTTAAAAAATATAAAAAAAATGTGTAAGAAAAAGGACGGGTGATGGGGTCGGGTGGCCTGGCCGTGGCAGAGCAGAGAGCGAGCGGGTGCCACTTATTTTATCATATGAAAACCGCAGGGACAAAAACGTGGTCGACTACGTCGACGACCAGCTTCCCACGGCAGCCCAACGGCGCGGATGGACGTCGATATTAAAAGACGGTTGACTTTGGACAAAGGGAAAAAGTCTCGGATCGAGATGATACAGTGTGTGTCTGGACCAGCATGGCGGCCGGATACCTGACGACGTCGTGGATGACTATACCGCCATCATGACCACGCCAGTTCTCTTTCCGTGTCACTCATATCTACCCGCCTCGCGCAGTTGCGCAACGAATTAGCACGCTGTCTATGCGCCCTCAGCAACGAAAAGGTCGCATTATCATGCACAACGCACGCACGCCGAGAGACAGACGAGCAGTGGCGCACCCGAAGTAAGGCTACAGAGGGGCCAATCAAGGCGTAGCTAGCCAGGGGCGGTTCCATCAGGATGGGAAAAGCATCGACGGGAGTGTTGGTTTTGGGTTGAGCGTGGCGTTGTGAGCGGCGCGGCTTGTGGAGGGGGGCATTTGAGTCAGGGTTGCTGATGCGGTCGGTCGGGCACGATGGCAGCATGGCCAGCACGATGGGCCAGCACGATGGGCCAGGTGGCGGGTGGGCATGTGCCGCGAGGTTTTTTATCTTCCATGCTGCTTCGAGAACCAGAACAGTGCGCCTCGTTGGGAGCAGGAAAAGAAAGAAAGGACGGGTTTTGGGGTGGCATGATATGATGATATGAGGCACAAGGTGAGAGGTGGGCTGGAAGGTGGGCTGGAAGGTGTGCGACCCACCCCGCCAAAAAATAATCAAATCCATTTACCACCTCCCCACCAAAGACCAAACTGAGGGGATAAAGGCAAGCTGTCTTGTCCAACAAGCGACAAGTCACTGGCCCTTCCAAAGCTGGTTTGCCTCAAACACGCCGGCGATGTGTGAGGACCTTGCAGCCAAAGTGTCCTTGGAGAGCAGCTCCCAGCTGACTTTGTCGTTACGTGCATATTGTTCCACGACGTGGACCCCCGCGTCTTCCCAGGACGGTGCGGCAGTTGCTGACCTCGATGCGAGAACGATACAACGGGTTTGGGCTTGGCGTGACCCATCTCAACGACCGCCCGAAAGTCTTTTGGCCAAGGAATCGGTCTGACTCTTCCCGGGTTCTCGGGTCCGGTCCTGGCGGGCCTCCATGGATTTGTTCCAGAACCTCATAATCAGCCTTGCCATCTGCGGCGATCTGCAATCATGAGCTTCATTGCTGGACACTGCAATGCTGCTCTCTATGTGCAGAAGAGGATCCACGCACTTGGAAGCCTGGATCAAATCAAACTTCTCCTGGCCAGTATCATGCATACGTTCTGGAACCAACCAGTGGAGCATGATGATATGCACCAGGGACAATATGCACCAGGGACAGGCCTCTGTTTTTCAAGCTGCTCCATAATGGAAGCAGGCCGGTGACTGTATTACGGACTGAGTGGAGGCGGCCTCATCCAAGAGACCACGTCCATGAGACCCCGTCCAAGAGACACCATCCAAGAGACCCCCATGTAAACGATACCGATCAACGAGCGTCTGCCATTTGAGGTGCTGCAAGGGTGGCAAGTTACCGGTGAGCAAATTTGGATCTCGTTCCGACCTTGACTACAGAGTGGGAGACCTCATTCACAAAGTATCATTCTATTATATTCTATTCCGTTCTATTCCGTATAAAGTTACATGGCCTCAGGAGTTGAACCCGGGCCGAGCAGCCGCCCGATCCCCGTGGTTGAGCAGTGCGAATCTATGCTCTCTAGCTAAATCATCACCATGCCGTAATGTCCTCCACCTCTGCCTCGCCAAAAGTGCTGGTCTTTGTGATTTTCTCGACACTCGGCTGAGCTGGGCCCTGGCCTTCGTTGCGCATAATCTCGGGGAAAATCTCGTCGAGAAACAAGAGAATGTGGGCATTCACCTGCTCAAACTGCAGCAGAAACGCATCGTGGCCCTCGGGGCTGTCTATGCGTTCCAAACGGGCGTCTGGTATGTGTGCTGCCAGCTCCTCCTGCTCGGCAAACGTGAAAAGCCCGTCGCTCTCGATCCCGAGCACCAGCGCGGGCTGCTCAATCATTGCAAGAGCCTCGGCGATTGTCGCCGCCCGGTTGCGCGAGACGTCGTGAGTGTCCAACTTGCGCGTGATGGCGATGTAGCAGTTGCTGTCGAATCGTTTTACAAACTTGGTGCCCTGGTACCGCAGGTACGACTGTGCCGAAAAGTACATGGACGACGGCACCGCATCGCCCCCGGTGAGACCGCCACCGCCGGAGCTGGCCGGCCCGTGGAACTGGGGGTCGGCCACTATGGGGTCGCCGGGGGCAGCAGCAGCAGCATCAGTAGCAGCAGCGGCAGCAGCAGCAGCAGCCACGGCCGCACCACCGTCGCCGTTTTGCCCCCCCCGCGGCGTCCGGTTGAGCTTGTGTCCGTCGTTGTGTATGTGGAAATGAGCCTCGGAAGGCGTGCCCGGCGTGCGGACGCCACCAATCGTCTGCCTCTTGGAAGCATCGGGTATGTTGCGCCCGAACCTGGACTCGAACGAGTCGCGGCTCCGGTACGTGAGAAGAGCAGACATGCGGGCCGCGCCAAGGCCGGTCGAGGGCGGGTCATCGAACGAGTAGTAGCCGTCGTCGTACTTGGGGTCCGCGTAGATGCTCTGTCGCTGGGCCTCGCCCCAACTGATACCCCAGGCGCTGTGGCGGCTCGACGTGGCGATTGGCACAATGCTCCGCACAAAATCTTTGCCGAGATAGGCCCATTCCAGTACGAGCATCCCGCCCATCGAACCGCCAATCACGGTCGCAACCTTCTCGACGCCCAGATCCCTCAGGAGCAGTTGGTGAAGCCTGCGTATGTGAGCATCGTGTGTGTGTGTGTGTGTGTGAACACGTCTCTTTCTTCAATCAACCGCGGGGAAGCGCGTCGTGACCCACCTGACATCGTCACGGATCGTCGTCAATGGGAATTCGGGCCCGTATCTGCCAAGGGAAGCATCGCCGTCCCTGGCCGTTACCGGGCTTGCGGTTCCGTACGGGCTGCCCAGGCTGTTCAAGCACACGACAAAGAACCGGGACGTATCAAGGGCCTTCCCGGGGCCTCCCAGGAGCGGACCCCACCAATCGCCAACGTCGGCACTCCCTGTGAGTGCATGGCAGACGACCATGGCGTTGTCGCGGCCGGGAGACAGTCGGCCGCGGGTGGTGTATGCGACCGGGACATTGCGGAGCGTCGCCCCGGACTCAAGGGTAAACTCGGGGATGATGGCGATCTGCTGATCAGGAATCAGGGCGGCAAAAGGATTTTCGGGCTGGGATCGGCATCTTTCTTGTAGGTCGTGGCGTTTGTGAGGCTTTGACATATAGACACACTGGCATCATGGATGATTGATTGATTATACTGACGGTATTGGATACTCATCTTGATGATGGGTCCGCTCGGCTCGCACCAGGGTTTCTTTTATGGCCAGACAGATAGATGGGTTATTATTCGCTCTCGCTTTCTCCTGCATCGATGGCGGGTCTGGTTTTCTTGTTGATTCTGGTGTTTCAAAAAAGGGTCGGTGAATAATAAATGGGCGTAATGTGATGAGTCATCGTTTCGTTTGACTTTTGCGTGTTGTTTTGCCTGCAGAAGTTATGGTGTGGGGTGATTTTGGAGCGATACATGGAGGCCAGTACATGATTGGCTTGAAGAAGATGTATTCTGCAGAACTTCGGGCTTTTGTTTCTTCCAAATAACTTCAAGCTTTCGTCTCGCGCGACCGACCTCCTGCACGGTCGTGATCAAATCGCGGCTGGGTTTCCTTACAGTTTATTAGATTCATCCAGCCTGTGGGCTCTCGCTGCCTCAAACAGGATCCCTATTTTTATCTACCTTCTCTTCCCTTCTTCCCTCCCTCCGCCCCCTTCAACAAACCGACGCCGCTCCCCATCAATCAACCAACGCCCCCCCCAATCTGTCAGTCACATCACACATCATCTTTTCCCAGTATTCGCGCAAGCAGCCATCTTTGAATTTCCCTCTCTCCCACCCCTCTGAAGCTTGCGACCACTCCAGCTCCAGCTCCAAATCAATCGGCATCTATCAGGAGAGTCGACGCAGCTACTCTAACCCAATGATATAGCTGCAGTAGCCAACCCAGAGAGAGATCCATCAGGAATCCTCGCCTGCAAATGGTTCCCCCCCCGAAGCGCAAGCGCAGCGAGCGCATCTCGGATGGCCCGCGACCTTCGCCTCATCGTCCCAGCGAGTCATCGCTGGGCCAGCATGACCGCGAATTTTATGACAGCAGTGGTCGAGGTCGCGGCCATGGAAGAAACATACGACGCAACGACCGCCGCGACTCCTTCTACAGCCACCACCAGCACCAGCAGCAGCAGCAGTACCAGCACCAGCAGCATCGCCCCGGCCCCCCGCCATCCCCTACCACGCCTACGACCCAGCGTCCGACGACAAGCTCATCCTCCTCTCAGACGTCGTCCACGTTTGTGAAGCCACCGGTGCCTGGCATCGCAGGACCTTCTGCGCCGGTACCCCCCCAGCCCGAAGATGAACCCGACCTTCCCGTCTACGCTTATGAGATCCTCAGCGACGAGAGGCTGGCCGCCTGGCTCGATACCGGCAGGCTCGAGGTGGTTCAGCATGGACGCCAATCGCGTGTCGACGTTGATGTCACGGAACTGTCGTGCCTTTTCCAGGAATTCATCCGCTCTGTGCTCGATGGGCGCCTGGGCCCTGCGGATGCTGGCGAGTGTGTCAAGGAGATCCTGGGCGACGCGACGCACGAGACGATTAAGGATTCGTTCTCGTTCGAACCCCATACCCTATTCGTTGACACACTCTCGATAATGATCGAGAACGAACTTGACCGTTTTCGCCCGCAGCTGCGAGACTTTTTGGTCGCGACAGGCGTCTCGACCGCGTTGATGCGAGAGGTCCTTGACGCCCCGCTTCTGCAGAAGCTCGGCCTCATCCGCGACACTTTTATCAAGCTGGGCATCCGTCAGTCCACCAATCTTCTCTACCGCCAAGCCAACTACAACCTGCTCCGGGAGGAGACCGAGGGTTACTCCAAGCTCCTCACCGAGGTGTTCACCACGAGCAGCAGCGAGCCTCCGACGGCGGACATGGTCCTGTCCGCATTTGAGCGCGTCAAGGGTCTCATTGGAACCTTTGACCTCGACGTTGGCAGGGTTCTCGATGTCACGCTCGACATCTTTGCCACCGTCCTCATCAAGCGGTTCAGGTTCTTTGTCAAGTTTCTGAGGGTGAGCTCGTGGTGGCCCCGGTCTCTGTCGCGGCTGGATGGTGCCGGATACTCGGGAGGCATGCCGCCATGGGGCTTGCCGACCTCGGCGGGATGGACTACCAGCGAGGAGGATGAGCTCCGGCTTGCCCAGCTCAGAGCGGACAGAGACGTAAAGTTCTGGGCCAGAGCACGCGAACTTCATCACCTTGGCGTTTTCTTCGAACTCGGTGGCCACCAAGTAGTTCTTGGCATTAACAAACATGGGCTCGAGTCGGACGCCGAAGACGAGAGCGACGCCCGCCGCAAGTGGATCTCCGTCACCAATACGACGCCTCCGTCCGGGAACCGCGTCGCTGCGCAGCTGCTCGGGTTCAAGCTTCGTTTTTACGTCTCAGACGCCCGGGACGCCGAAGACGTGCTGCCAGCGAATCTGCTGTACCTGGCGGCACTGCTCATCAAAATCGGCTTCATCTCCTTGGTCGATCTGTATCCGCACCTCTGGCCCCTCGACGACGAAATGGAAACCCTGCGCGAGAAGAAGATGAAGGAATTGGAGGACAAGGAGAGGGCCAGCAGGCCCGGCGGTGGAACGAACGCACTCATGACCGCCGGCGCCCTGACCGACGACACGATAGCCACCACCCTCCCTGCCCGTCAGAACCCTGGCAAAATCACCGAAGACCCGTTGCCAAAGACCAACGGCACCGTCGAGGAAGAGAGGCCGAAGCTGCCAGAGCCTATGGAGCAGAAAGCTACGCTCCTCATCTGCCTGCTCACGATAGGCGCCATTCCCGAATCGCTCTTTATACTGGGAAGGTTCCCCTGGCTCCCGGAGGCGTTCCCGGAGATCCTCGACCGGATCCACCGCATTCTCCACTACTCGGTCGACAAGGTCTACCAGCAGAGCCGCCCTGTCGTCGTTTCGAACCGGCCCACAGGCAGTCCGACCCCGACAAGCAGTTTGACCAAGCTCATTGCCGATGTCGACCAGAGTAACGCCGCCAAGGGCTCCGTCACCTTGTCGCGCACGCCTCAGAAAAAGGTCCTGAGGTGGCCTTTTCCCGACAAGTTTGACCCTTGCGAGAATTATCGTTTCTACTGGGACGAGTGGGCCGACAACGTGCCCGTCTGCCAAACGGTGGATGACGTCTTCACCCTGTGCGGGTCGCTGCTCAACATTTCCGGCGTCAACATCGGCAAGGACGAGGCCTTGCTGTCCAAAATCGCCAGCATCGGTCACATGAGTCTCGCGGAGGACAGGTCACAGGCCAACCTGTCGCGGTGGCAGGATCTTCTCCGCCGTCTATTGGTCCCCGCTCTCAGTCACACCAAGCCAAATGCCTCGGTCGTCAATGCTGTCTGGAGTCTCCTCAACCGTTACTCAACCCCGATACGATACGGCATCTATGCGGAGTGGTACGAGGGCCAGATCTCGCGGCTCCCCGCCATGAGGGCCGCCTTTGCGAGGTCGCGACTCGAGACGCTCAGCACGATGAAGCGTCTGTCGCTGACCAACCTCGGTGATATGGCCAAGGCCCTTGCCAAGACGAGCTTCTCGTCGCCGGGCATCGTCTTCAAGGTCGCCCTCGATCAGATCGAATCGTACGCCAACCTGATTGATGCTTTTGTCGAGTGCGCCAAGTACTTTACCGAGCTTTCCTACGATGTGCTCGTGTGGTCTCTCTTGAGCTCGCTGGGCGGCCAGACCAGAAGCCGCACGCAGGAGGCATCAGTCCTCCTCACCAGCAAATGGCTCCAGGCTCTGGCCAAGTTCTCGGGTCAGGTTTTCCGACGCTACTCCAACATGGACCCCACCCCGGTCATCCAGTACGTCGACCACCAGCTGTTCAGAGGCAACTCCACCGACCTCATCATCCTCAAGGAGTTCATCTCCACCATGGGAGGCGTCGTGCAGACGCTCGACTTTACCGACGATCAGATCATGGCCATGTCGGGAGGCGATGTACTGCGTCGGCAGACGCTCATCAGCGGCCAGGACAGACGGTTCGAATCCGCCAAGAGCGCCAAGCGCCTCATGGATGCTCTTGTCGACTCGGGCCTGGCCCCGCAGCTTCTCATCAATCTTGCTCAGTACCGACAGTCTGCGATATACAAGATCTCGGAAGACGAGGCTCACATCAAGTATCTTTCCTCCGTCGTGGACGACTCGCATCAGATCCTGGTTCAGTTCCTCGACTTCCTCCGCAGCCACCTGGAGCCCAACGTCTTTGAGCGCATCTTTCCGTCCGTCATCTCTCTCATGCGCGATTTCGGTCTCAACGTTGGCATAGCATTCCTCATCGGAAGGGACAGTCTTGCGGATCGTATGTTCCCCAAGACCAAAGAGGAGCCCGAGAGGCCTTCAACAGCCGTCGGAAAGGATGATGAGGGTGATATCTCGATGGGCGACGGGCAGCAGCAGCAGCAGCAGCAAGTGGCAGTGGCTGTGGCAGAGGCCTTGACAGCAACCGGCAAGGACGATATAGGTGACAAGACAGCGGCAGCGACAGCGGCGGCGGCGGCGGCGGCGGATGAGATTGACAAATTACCGGCAGCCACACAGGCCCATGCCCGCAAGGTTGACCCGATCCTCGACACACTCCAGCCCATCATCGATTCGGTTCAGGCATCCAAATCAGCCAAGATCTGGTCTCGGATCAGCAGCGAATTCTATGTCATGTTCTGGACGTTCCAACTGGGCGACCTTGCCGTCCCGGGGGACCGCTACAGCACGGAAAGAGACCGCGTGGTCAAGGAGGTCGAGGCCCTCACCAGGGATCGGACCGACATGACTCGGACCGGTGTGGACAAGAAGAACCAAAAGAGAAAGGAGTTGCTCGGGATCGCGCAGAGCCTGATTCAGGAGCAAAAGGAGCACGAGACGAGATATCTGAAGAACAAGATCCACATCACCAGGAGGTTCAAGTCGTGGTTCCCAACAGAGGCCTCGGATGCCAACATCAGCATCACCTCCGACTTGATCCTCGAGGAGTGCCTGCTCCCGCGCCTTATGCTCTCGGCCGCCGATGCCGAGTACTGCCACAAGTTGGTTCGCGCTCTTCACGACTGGGGTGCACCAAACTTCAAGCTCATGTCGCTCTACGATCGGCTCTTCAACGCCAACAGACTGCGGTCGATTGTGTTTTCCTGCACAGTCCGCGAGGCCGAGCACGTTGGGCGGTACCTGAGGCTGGTTCTCAACGATCTCGCAGCATGGCACAAGGACAAGGACGCCTACGAGAAGGATGCGTTTTTCGGATCACGCAACCAGAAAGATCGCACCCTGATCGGCTTCTGCACCTCTCTGGACTCAAACGGCAAACCACAGGGTTTTGTTGAGCACGCCCAGTTCCAGGATCTGCTCTATGGGTGGCACAAGAATCTCAACACGGCTCTCAAGGCGGCTTTGAGCGGCACGGAATGGATGCACATCCGCAACTCCATCACCATCCTCAAATCCGTCCTCAACGCGTTCCCCGCGGTCGATTTCATGGCGAAGCAGTTTGTCACGCAGCTCAGGACCATCACGGACCGCGAGTCGGGATCCAAGACTGCTGCCAGTGATGGCGAAGAAGAGAGCCATCGTGTTGATCTTGCCGTCGCTGCTCAGACGGCCCTGTCGGAACTGCAGAAACGGAGATCCAAGTGGGTCATCGTCCAGGACTTCCGGCCCAACACAGTGAGTCCGCCCCGTCCTGGTCTCCTCAGAGCCAGACCTCCGACGACTAAACGACCGCAGGCCGGAGACACTTTGAACGATGCCAAGCCAGCCGAGACGTCCACTCTCCGCCCAGGCGCACCAGATTCCAAGTCTCAGGGTGCACCCAGGTATGCGCCGTTCTTCATGGCAGCGCCAATCGCCCACAAAATAGCTAACATGGACAAGACCGCCTCCTCGCACGACATCCATGGCCATAAGCGAAGATGGAGAGATCAAGGATAGGGATGCCAAGCAGCAGCCGGCAGGCGTGCAGTCGGCTTCTCCGGCGAGCGGCACGCAGAAGGATTTGATTCCATCCAAACCGCCTCCGCCAACGACCCAGCCTGCCAGGGATACTCCCGTGAAATCATCCAGGCCCGATACAAGGTCCTCAACGCCCAAGCCGTCGGCGGCCCTCTCCTCCGTCCCCGTGAACACACCGAGGTCCGAGTCCACGAAGCCAACAACGCTCAGCGCTCCTCCTCCGGGACTTCCCAACCGACCAGACGTTCCTGTACCAGGCCCATTCTCGCAGGACCGTCATGGGCAGTCCCGACGTGATCCGCGAGATGCACCCCGCGATGCGAACCAACCTCGCGACGCCAGGGGAGGAGGGGGAGTAGGAGGAGGAGGAGGAGGTGGTGGTGGTGGTCCTAGGGAGAACCGGGATCAGTGGGAGACGAAAGATGGTCGGGACTACTGGGAATCTCGAGACAATCGAGACCCGGCTTACAACCGCCTGGACAGGTCCCGCGATTTCCCTCCATCCGACAGACCTCGAGGAGGCGCGGAACAGATTTCACGCGAGGCCGGTCGGCCCGGCGACAAGGATTGGTCGGCCAAAACCGATCTCCCTCTCCGCCGACCCGAGGTGCTGCCTCCTCTGCACCAACATGACTGGGATCCCAAGGGCTCGCGTGACCGCGGCCCTCCACAGCAAAACGCGCGTGGCTCGTCGGAAATGCCAAGAGGCCCCCGCGACGGCCGCGCCAACATGACAGCTTCAGGACCTTCTGCTGGCCCAATATTTGCAGCCGAGCCCCTGCCTCCCCCCCGATTGCACGAGATGGAACGCATCCACGAGCGCACCGACCGGACGCCTGGCCGGGACGATCCTCGCGACCTCAGCCTCTCCCGCTCGCTCTCCCACCGGCGAAATGAGCGGTTTGGCACCCTGTCGGGCCAGATGGAAGGCAATCGTGACGACAGACACGTCCGGTTGCCTCCCTCACACGACGCCAGAGACGGAGCAAGAGAGCCGGCGGCATCAAGTTTCAGGGACAGGATAGGAGACTGGGATGACAGATCCAGAGATGCACAATCGTTTGGTGGGGGGCCTGAGCTGAATCATCGCGCGCCACGTGGCCACGAGCCGGACCACCATGTCGCTCTTCAGGATCAAAACTACGGAAGGCTCAACAATCCAGTGTCCGAGATCCCCTCGGGACCGCGTGGGCGTGGCAGAGGTATCGCCAGGAGTTCTCAGGCTGTTGGGTCGTCGAGATCTGAGGGCCGCCTCGCGAACGAGGGCTCCCGTGCCTCCAGCCCGGAATGGCAGCCCCCAACAGGACCAGCCGGTCGTGGGCGTCGCTTCGAGTCCGGTCCGGGGCTGGTGTCGCCAACAACGAATACTCCTCCTACCGACAGATTCAGGGCGGGCGGCGGGTCCGGTTCTCCGACTCCGGTGCTTGGCAGTGCGCCGTTTTCAACCGCCGCACCGCCCGGCATACACCCGTCCAGGCTTTCAAACATTGAAGGAGCCCCGCCCCCGATGTCGACGACGCCGACGTCGACGTCGGCCACCGGACAGGGCCACCCGCTCAACCCTCAAGCATCACGTCCACCGTCGGAGAGCTTTACGAACAACGCGACGACAGGCGAGGGCATCCCGACGGGGCCTTCCAAAAAGGTCATCAACAGCATCAACAACACGCTGAGCAATGCCAACACGGGCGGCACCCCGAGGCGCCAGCCGCACCATCGTCATATCCCAAACACCGATGTCCGCATTCTTGCGGGCGGATCTCCGGACTTGGCTCAGCCAGAGCGCTTCGAGCACCCTGCCGACAGGATCCCATTGGGCAATGACGGGTCCCGGCCCGAACATGAACAGAACCGTCGCGAGAGGGACAAGACGGATCGATCGATGAGAATCTTGCGGCGCAACAGCAACGACCGTGAGCGCGACCGCAGCCCTGGCCGAGGCCGTGACCGGGATAGGCGCTCCGGGGCATCTTCCATCCACGGGGGTGGCGGCGGACGAGAGGAACGTGAGCTTGTGAGGCGCTCAACGCAGGAATCGCTCCGCAGCATGCCGGATCACCGTCGTGACTCGCGGGACCTTGATCGCGAGCCGCACAGGGACCGGGATCGTCGAGAGCGCGAGCTGGAACCTCGGGAGGGGTCCAGGCACCACCGTGGCGAAGGCGGACGTGGGGACGACTGGAGCCTCAAGAGCGGAGCTCCGAGGGGCGGCGGCCCAAGGGATAGCCCAAGAGACGGCCTCAGGGACGATGCCAACGCTCTCCGGAACGAGGGTCGTCGCGAGGGCAGAGACGATAGGGGACGCAAGAGGAGGAGCGAGGAGGGGCTTCTGGGCCGTGAAGAGAAGCGAGTGAAACGGTAGGGCCTGGATCAAGCTTTAGAAAGCACGGCATGGGGAGGAGGAGGAGGAGGAGGCGGCGGACAGAATAGATGGGCAATGTCTTGACGATATCATCCGAAACCTGCAAGTCGGTTTTGCTTTACTGGGGAGAAGGCGATCGAGCGACCACTGTGGCACCACGGCAACACACAAGTGGACCTGGACGGATACATCGTGACTGGTTCGACCCCATGACACGAGCGGACTCGATCAGCCCATGTTGTCCTGATGACCAGCGCTTGTCGGAGGTTCATGGATGACCGGCAGGATGTGTTTATCCTCCATAGAGATTTATATGTCGGATGTGGGAGCAAGACAGTTTATTATTTTCTACAGCTCGCATGATATCGGCTGGACTGGATCCCAAGTTGGCCAAGGAGAAGCGCATCAGTTCGACACACACACTCACCCACACACATGCACACAATAATTGCTTGCATCTCAACTCGGTTAATCCAGTATATTTCCCTTCAGCTCGCGGCGCAGGCAGACGTGGGCCCTGCCCGTCCTAGTCCTGGACGATGGGCGCTTGCGCACGAGATGGGCCCTCGGGTCATTTCAAGATACCCCTTTGGAGCCTTTGGCGGGAGGCGAGCCATGGCAACAAAACATTGTAGACTTGTATCGTGTATCAATCGCATTGTAAGAGAACGGACCACTTTTGGATTATATATATTTATAATTAAAGATTCGTATAGCCGGATAGATTTTGAACCCATCCGAGCTATGCCACGATAAAAAAATACAGTAAGACGTGATACCCTGTCTTTGAATTGGATTATATATATTTATATATATGCATTGGCCCTGGGCATATAAACACAGTTGGGAATTTTTATTACGAAAATTTTATATTGAGTTTATACTGGTTGCCAGGCTTCAAAGACAGAGGGTATCACGTCTTGCTGTACTGTTTGTTATGGGTGCAAATCTATCCGGCTGAATGAATATTTTAATGATAAAAAAACACATACACCGTCCAGAAAAAACAGCCATTGTATCACAACGAAAGCATGTCGATATTCCCCGAAGGATGGATAGATTATTGTAGGCGATAAATGGGCGGTCCCACGCCACAGGCCGCATCCAGGACGAGACGCCTATCTCGAGTGGATGGTGCTGGCTATGGGAAAAAGAGGGAAAAAAGAGGGAAAAAAGTCTTGTGTTGTATAACAACTGTGATAACCAGACACCCACGACCTCGGCTAACAGGTGGACAGACTCTTGGACGTACATTTTGACCGTCTGACATGATCGATTGATGTTGTTGAAACAACACATGTAGATCAGATGGATGCTGGTGACCGGTTCCAGAGTCTTGCTCGCTCTCAGACTGCCGCATGTGATCTGGGGCTGAGACATGATGCGGCTGGTACGCCTGAGATGCAATAAGTTGAGATGGGGTGTGGCGAGCTGTCAGCCACGGTGGACATTACAATATTACAATATTACAGTGCAGGCAGCAAAAGGTCAGTGATGATTGCCTGCAAGCGAGCGGTCCTACGGGCGCACAGTCACGCAGTCTCTCCCCTTGATCACCACCGTCATTACATATCTTCTTCCTGCGTCGCTGCTTATCAAGCTATCACGGCGGTGATGTGATGGTGGTTGGTCAAAAGGACGTGAAAGGGTGTGCAACAAACACGAGGTTCGGGCCACCGCCACCAGGACAGGCGAAGTGGCAAGATGCGGTGATACGGGGCATGAGAGCACAATCCAGACAAGCAAACAGGCCGAGACGAGACGAGCTGGTAGCAACGGCAAGATGGCGAGTCGTCAAGGTGATGGGGAGTTGATCAGATGGATAGAAGCGGATGAAATAAACCACGAATGAAAGAAAGAAAGAAAGAATGATGAAAGAAAGAAAGAAAGAAAGAATGAATGATAGTTTCTCGGCGTATTCTAGCATCTCTCGAATGAATGAATAGATAAACAAATAAACAAATCAATGGATGCATTGCCGTGCATTGTACGTGTGCGAGTCGCGTATGGGCTGCTGTTTTGTGCCCTGACGAGCAGGTAGCCGTGGAACAAAATGAGGACCAAAAACAGACATGATGCACAGCCGAAGCGAGCTGAAGGGAGGTTTGTTTGGCCCTCCTGCATGGAAGCTGGCCTTGTTCCGATCTTGGAAGCACACGGGGCGAAACAGCCGTCTCTTATCTCTGTGTGTGCCCACGAGGCCGATTGGCCAACTGATGATGACGACGACGACAACCATGTGCCCCGTACACGCAGGCACACACACACACACGTGTACATACAGGAGGAGGAGGAGGAGAAAGAAGGAGATGGGGAATCGCTATGGCACAATGTGGTGGAACCGGCGTGTTGGAGCTTTTTTAGCTTCATACTCCCGTCGTTGATCTGGCGGATCATAATATGGTTTGTTGTGCTGTAGGCTGTAGCGGCGCCGGCCCGGAAGGGGAGGAGTGAGATCGAGGTTGGATAAGGTGGTATTTGGCAGTGTGATTGGCTGAAGGGCGACAGTAGTGATTTGGATATCAAGGGATCAGCAGGGCGATGAAGGATTGTGCCTTGAAGCCTTGAAGGGAGGATGGAGAGCCGTCAGCCGGGTGGTCCGGCTCACAGGGGACGGATATATATATATAGCCATATACATATATATATAGCCATATACATATATATATATATACATATACATATATATACATATATATATATATAAGCATATATCTAGGACGATGAGGGCTTCTGTCATATTCACAATTCAACTTGCAAAGTCACGGGACCTGGTTCCTGGACAGCTGGCAGCGGGCTCGTCTTGTCACGTGACTCGATCAATAAACAAGGGGCTGAACAGTCTTGGGTTGCCAGCTTTCTTAGCCGACGACATGCAGGTCGTAGGTAATAAATGTAGGATCAATTGGACGGACGCGTTCGCCTTGACGTTACTTTTGTGCGGAACATCCGCAGAGGAGGAAATGATGAGGCCAAAAAATGATGAGGCGAAAGCAGGTGGCAGTCAGCTGTTCCCGAGATGGCCTGCCAGCACACAGGGATTGTTTTGGAGCTGAGAACAACCCTGAAACGTAGAAATTAATTCTTTTTTCTTTCTTTTTCCTTTCCTTCTCGTCTGCATAGGCGGATCTTTGGGTTGCGTCGGATCCGTCGGCGTGTTTGTTGTGTACGTATGTAGATATCTACGTGTGCGCGTGTGTGCGCGTGTATGCCATCTCCCGCGTTTGCTCGGATTCCGCTTTGATGGTAGTGCATTTGTTTGGTTTCCGCTTGATGGCTGCACAGCCTGACTGAGCCGAGGTTTGGATCTCGATTGAAATGTCTCGTCGCGGGGTTGTGTTGACGATTCATGGATTTATGACGAGGATTTCAGTGGCACGTTTATCAATCCATCCTCATCTAATACACAACTAAGCTACATAGATAACTTTCCAACGAGAGACGCTACATGCCTGTCTCAGGCACCAAGACGCTTGCTTGTTTTGACTGCAAGCCACTGACGTCTTTATGTATTCCCTCTGATATTATTAGCAACACCCCCTACTTATCCTCATTCACCCATCATTCATTCGGCCATCCTGAGTGGTTGACACCCACCCGAACGCAGGTTATCGCTCTCTCTCTCTCCTTCCACACCATCAAACCCGCCACCCACCCACAAACCCACAGCCCACAACAAAATCTGACCCACAATCCTACTTTACAATACAGCCTTGGCTGGCCAAGGCTCTGGTTGCTTGTGCTGGCCTGTTTCCCCATCCCCTACGACGTCGTCATCGGGATACTTTATCCACCCGCCCGCCTTCCTCCCTCGGGTCTTGCTTGGCTTGTCTCGCTCGTATCGGTGCCACACGAGCTTTTCCTTTCTCTCCTCCACCATCCACAACTCGCTCGCCTCGCGCCAGACGACCGCCCTGCCGGACAGTGCCGAGATACAATCGTTGCCAATGGCCCACCATCCTTAGGAGATCCAGGAGAGATATAGATCAACAGCGTCTTTCGACTCCTCGAGAATCCTTTCCGTCCGTTCAACTTCTCGGAAGGCGCCCTGTCGCCCAGTCCACGTGGACAGTAAAAAAGAAAAAAAGAGGGGAGAAAAAGAAGATCTAGAAAGAATCACAGAGGACGAGAAGGGCGGGACAAACCGATATAAGGACGGCCCTTCTTTTGAACATCGTCATCGTCATCGTCATCGCCATCGCCATCGTCGTCCTACCACACCACACCTCTCTTGACAACCCAGGCGAAAACCCATGTTTCGCCCTACAGATCGCCGTCTACCCCAGCTTGCACGGTAAGTCTGGTGTAATATGCAAATGCTTTGGTTCGCCCAGCCACTTATCGCACCCATCCCCTCCCTCCCTCCATTTGCTCGTGAAAACATTGTCGACCCGTTTTCCCGACCCCGTCCCGACTTCCTTCCCCTCGTGCTCCCATCTTGCCCTCCTCGGTTCCTCAGATGGCTCATGGTTCTTCAAAAGACAGGTTGAGGCTTCGGCTCTGTAGCTGTCGGTAGCTGCGCAAGATATCCACACGCATTCGTGACCGCCATGAGCCGAATACAGAGCTTTGGCGGCCGGCCATGGCCCGTCGTCACCGCCGCCACCGCCGTCGTGCTTTGCCTGCTTTCGCTCCTGCCATCTGCCGCCATGGCTCGGGACGCCGATTTCTGCTCGACCTTCAACGCCGGCGCATCCGACGGCCAAAAATGTATGTCGGCGCCCCCTATATATATATATATATATATATACGTATACATATAATATATACACACATAGACGTATAGAGGCTGACCCCCATGCCCGATGCAGCCATGAGCATCTTCATGTCGGTTGGTCTTTGCTACGACACATGCAAAGCCAACTACGCATACGCCGTCATCAACTATCAGTCGTGCTGGTGCACCAACTACGAGGCCGCCGAGTCGACCAAGGTCGACATATCCGAATGCTCCAAGAGCTGCCCCGGCTACCCGGACGAGTTTTGCGGCGGCGACAACAACCGTTTCGGCTACGTTGCGCTGGGTAATGAGCCGTCGGGCACCCGTGGCGCGTCCGAACCCACGTCCACCAACAACGTAAGTGCCATCTTTTTACATAGCATCTGCGTTTCTATCTTGCGGGTGAGGAAGGGTTGGTGGAAGATCTCGATCTATTTCCCATGGAAGATCAGCCCGCGTGAGCCCAACCCTTGCGTACACACACACACACACACACATTATATACATATAATTCGCAAAGCATACGGAAATCGTGGCGACGTCAATGGCGCCATGCCCCCATTCACCCTTTTCACCCTTGCTTAACCCACAAGCCAGGCCACCAACGACCCTCCCCCCCCCGAGACGAAAACCGAGACAATCCTCAATACCGTCACAGAAATGCCATTGACCCGCCCTGGCTCTGGTCCGCCGACAATACCCAGTCCAGTCAAAGTTGTATGCCGCGCCTTCCATTCGTGGCTCCCCCCATCCCTCAGGGGAGTGGGTGGGGAAGGCCATCACTTGTCGCCGAGATCTGGCTGAACGGGGGGCATCCACCCAGAAGGGCAGAGCAGCTGACAAAAGTCATAGTCACCCACATCGGATCTAGGACATGCCGGTTCGTCGCCGACACCGATCATAACCAGTGTCGTCGTCACGGGTGGTCTGACCGTTACATCGGTTCTGCCGGCCCCGACCCAGTCCGAGGGCGTGAACGAGGGAGCGAACGAGGGAGCGAACAAGGCGCCCACTTCGTCGGGCTCCAACAGCGGCGGTCTCAGCACCGGCTCCGTGGTGGGAATCATCATCGGCACCCTCGGCTCCTTAGCCATCATGGCCGTGGTGTTGGTGTGCTGGTTCATCCAACGCCGGAAGCGTGCCGAGGCTGCCGAGAGTGGAGACAGCCACCGCAGCAGCACGGCCGGCATAGCCGCCGCAAGTGATATGGGAGAGTCGAGCGTCGGCGCCGGCGTGTCACCTTCACGGTGGCGGCACTCGGTAGGGCCCGCCGGAACCGTTGGCAGCAGACTTTCCGAAGTCGATCCCCGCATGGATCCTTTCAAGGGCGGTCTCTATGTCGCGCGAAGCCAGAGCCACGAGACCATACACACCATTCTCGACGAGCACGACTACTCGAGACGGGTGCACCAGCCCAAGATACTCCGAGCGACCAATCCAGACCCAAATCTCGAAGAATAAGCCGGACCGGTGGCAGACGAGAGACGAGACCCTTTTCGGTGACCCAGTCGAGGAAGCAATGTCTGGGAATATCTTTGCGCCACCTATCGACACGGACCCGCACAATACAAGTATCATGGCCAGCAAACAAACCCAATCTCATACTCGCACTCGCTACATCACCCATCTCTCGGCATCTCGGCACGACTTGAACTCGCCCCTCGACCCCTCTATTTTTGCTCCTGCTGTTCTCCCGCGTCTATATTCTTTCCAACGATACCAGGATGGCTCCCTCTGGCTGTTCACTTTTATCATCGCCCTCCCACACACGCTATCTTTACGATGCGGGGACTTGGATGCACAAGCTTCTACTGTGCAATGTTTTCCCATCTTGGTTTTGCTGGATATACGTTAGCTTACTGCCAGGAGTTTGGAGTTATATCTTATCACTTTGAGATTTTCTTCTCCCTCACGTACATTGTCGCATCTGTCCCCGTCAACCGTCGAGCGGGGCAGGCAGAGGTTCTTATTTACAGTACAGTCTTTTGTGAGGCGCACGACGCTTCACGGGACATTCTAGACGGGAATGCATAAAAGGATACACGGCTTAATATTGTCGCCGGCATCGGTGGGATCAGGATTGGGAACGGAATGCATCACGGCCCGGGGCAACACGGAAACCGGTCCGGCTAGGAGGGGGGAAACCCACCACCCACGTTTTATGGGCGGGACAGGGTCATCTTGTGTACATAGACTGGCCTACGGGGTGGGTCTGGCATAATTTTGGGTTGCAATTAGTTGGCTAAATTGGGACCTCTGGATGGATGGATGGGACGAGCGGTTACATGGCAACGAGTGAAAATAAACACTACCAATATAAAAGGCGATGGAATCATGGGCGCGCCCCAACGAGTGATTGTTTGTGTGAAATCGTTGGCTGTAAAATCCGACCAGGCTGGGACGGGCCAGGATTAAGAGAGCAAGAAGTCGAAGCTCAGGGGGCAAGGGAAAGAAATCATCATCGCACATCATGTTCGTCCCGAGTCTAACAATCATGAGAGTAACAGGCCTGATCATTAATTCTCACGGTAGATATGGCGCCACGACCCCCATCCTTGTTTGTAACGCCTCACAATGCAGCCTGAGCGCTGTACCAGTGTAAATAGAAAGATATATTGACGTGAGTGAGGAAAATAGGCTCGGGAGAGGAAGGTATAAGCAGGCAGGTGTAAAAAAAAAAAAGAAAAAAAAAAAGAAAGCGGTTGCTAGGCCGAGTGATGAAGTCGCAGCGAGGGAGTTATGGTTACTTACGGTTTTGTTCATTCGCATTGTGATGTCTCGGGAAGAAGGAGGTACGAGGAAAAGTAGAGCTCCAAGGATCGCGAGTTTGTGCTGTCCATGGCGAGCTTCTCGTGGCGCGCGAGTACGAGGTCATCTGGAAATGTAGCAGGCCGCAGTCAGTCAGGCAGTCAGTCACTGGGATAAACAAAAGGGAAGAGACACTGACAGTCGAGATCTAGAATGTCGAACAAGTCATCCTCGCGATAGTCGTGGCCCTCGAGAGCGGTGAGCTTGTCGTTGGGCCCCCGTCCTGTCTTGGGGAGGACGCGTCTCGCAGACAGAATCATGCGCAGGACGGCAGGCAGGGTGGCGACCTGGGCGGCGTACTCCTCGGGCGGGCGGGCCAGGGGCCACGTGCTCCTCAAGTCGGGGGCCTCCCAGGCCTTGAACAGCCAGGTGGACTTCTCAATGGCAATCAGGAGGACCAGCGAGGCCAGGAAGGCGGTGAAGCCGACCTTGACCTTGCTGTCGAGCAGGACGCGCTGCATGCTGGACAGGAGAGCCTTGGAGGTGACGTTGGCGCGGCGCTCGGCGGCGGCGCTGAGCTGCATGGAAAACATGGAGTAGACGTCGGCCTCGGTCGGGGCCGGGGTCCGCTGGATGACGCGCGGCTCCGGCTGGGCCTCGGATGGCTGGACCTCGAGGTGCCAGCCCATCTCGCGGTCGCCGAGCTCGACAAGCCCCCAGAGCTCGAGCGCCTTGCGGAGAAGCTCGTCGTCCGTCTCGGCAAGGTACGCCTGGGAGAAGCCGAGGATTTTCCTGGTGAACTCCTGGGGCTCGTGCTTGATGAGGTCGGGCAGCATCTTTTGCATGTACGACTCGACGAGGCCGGGCAGGTCCTGGGTGGCGCCGTCCAGCATGATGGGCTGGGGCTTGTCGTGGTTGCTGGAGGAGGAGGAGGAGGTGATGGTGGTGGTCTTGTCGTCGACGTGCTGGTCGACACGAGGCAGCTTGCTGACGAGGGCGTTTACGCGGATGCAGACTCGGTCCGGCGGCACGGTCGACGCTCCAAAGTTAAGAGAGACGTGGACGCGCACGCTCGGACTGAGGTCTGTCTGGAGATAGGCCCTCCACTTCTTGATCTGGTTGAGCACCAGCGCGGTCTGGAGGCCGGCAGAGTACAGCTCGAGCTGCTCGTGCAGCTTGGTGCGCACGCAGCCCGTGGTCCACACGCGCGGCGACAGGATCTTGCGGCACGCCTCGCACGGGTTGCCCATGCCGCAGTTCTTGCGGAGGAGCCGGCACCGGATGCACGCGCCGAGCTTGCGCACCTCCTGCACCTCTTTTCTCCTGGTGGGCGTGAACTTGGCGCGCAGGTGCCTGGCCCGTCCGTGCTGCGTCACGTCCATGCGGTCGCCGCCCTTGGAGGGCGGGAGCGCCGTCCTGACCGGACGTCCGGGCGGGTGGCATCTGATCTGGTGCCAGTGGCGGGCTGCCTGGTGCGGCATTGCGATGCTCACGGAGACGGGGGCATGGGAGGCAGCAGCAGTGGCAGTGGCAGTAGCAGCAGACGTGCATGTGGCGTGGGCGGGTGCGTCGGGAATGTGCGTGTCGAGGAGCTCCGAGTCGAGATGGGCGGCGGCGGCGGCAGCGACCTGCGCCGTCAGAGCGTGGCTGTGGTTGTGGTTGTGGCCGTGGTTGTGGTTGTGATCGTGATTGTGATCGTGGTGGTGATCGTGGTGGTGATCGTGATCGTGATTGTGATCGTCATCGTGATCGTGATCGTGATTGTGATCGTCATCGTGATCGTGATCGTGGTCGTGGTCGACCGAGGTTTCCTGGCGCGGAGCCTCGTCACCGAGATTGTGGAAATACTCGGAGAAGCTGGCGTCGGCTGCATGCGCCGCGTTGGCCTCGTCGTCGAGGAGTGCTGCTGCTGCTGCGCGATACCCACCTGGCCTGTCGGGAGAACAAGACCCCCCCTTGCCACTATCCATGGGCGGCGCGTCCATCATCAGCTGGTCGAGGTGCGCGTGGGCGTTCTCGTCCTGCGCGCCGTGGTGGTCCTGCTTTTCGCTCAAGTCGACCTGTCGTGACGCCTCGGCCAACGTCTCCAGCGCACTCCAGCCCTGCGGCAGCAGTCCCAGGCCGCCTTGCCCGACGCCGTGTTCCAGGCCGAAGCTGTGTGGGTAGTTGTGGTGTTGGTGTTGGTGTTGGTGTTGGTGTTGGTGTTGCTGCTGCTGCTGCTGCTGCTGTTGTTGTTGCTGCTGAGCTTGAGCTTGGCTTCCAGGACTGGCGGATCGCTCCACGACGTGCATCTCGACATCATCATCATCACCATCATCACCACCATCATCATCATGGCCGTGGCCGCCGCCGTTTGAGACGTCGACCGACGCAGATGCTGACGCCGCCGACGTTGTCGTGGATGCACCCGCTGCCGCCGCTGCTGCTACTGCTGCCGCCGCCGAGGCGACCACGGCATGAGGGATGAACGTGGCGCCGTACAGCGAGATGCACACGTCGAGGCGCTCGTTGTGGCCGATCGAAGGGCACTTTTTCGTAATGTGCGCAATGAGCGAGTCCATCCTCCCCTTGGGGTACTGCTCGCGACATAGTCGGCACGTGTGCGGGTAGCGATTGCTCGAGTCCGACAGCTTCTGCCCGCGCTCAAAATACTTGAGCACCAGAGGGTTTGGCTTGCGGCCCATGGTCGATGCTGGCGATGCGGCGGCGGGGGCGCGCCGCGAGCTCAATTCGGAGAATCGGTCCGGGAGGCCCCGCAACACAAAGTCTGGTGCCGGTGCCAGCGGGCGATGTTGGGTTGGTTGGCAGAAAAATGTGCGCGCGACGTGGGGGAGGTCACCGTCGCAAATGACTCGCTATATATATGTGAGTGAGTAGATGTATAAGAAGAGGAGGAGGAAGAAGAAGAAACTGCCAGCCTGGTTTGATGGCATACGCCGGGCGCAAGGAAGAAGTCGATACACCAACAGACAGAAGTGACGGGGGGGCCGGCAGAATGCAGCCTCACCGACAAATCTTGCACACCGCCTCGACAGCGATAAGATCCCGATTAGGTCTTGCTGACGCAGATTACATCAGCCGCCCCTCTTATCCCTCATATACCAAATAACGAGCTCTTCTTTCGCCTTCGGGCATTTGGTTAATTTGAAACGATACAGAGAAGATTAGCATGGCCCCTGCACTAAGGATGACACGCTCAATCAGAGAATGCGAAACCATTTTTTTGCTACTTTTAGTATAGTTCTGCTCAAGGTCGCGTGTTCGAATCGCGCTTGGTGCCTTTTTTTCATGAGTTTGTTGTGGATAAACAGCATCGCGTATTTCTCTTTTATCTCTTAGGCTTGGTTGCTGAGCTTCAAAGACTGAGGGTATCACGTCTTGCTGTGTCCCAGGTACGATGTCTGGCTGAACAAATTTTCTGATAATTCTATGAGCCCAAGTCGG
This sequence comes from Tympanopsis confertula, assembly GCA_026745395.1. Classification (NCBI taxonomy): domain Eukaryota; kingdom Fungi; phylum Ascomycota; class Sordariomycetes; order Coronophorales; family Scortechiniaceae; genus Tympanopsis; species Tympanopsis confertula. Next base: position 865,145 of record JAOYNU010000004.1, on the reverse strand, counting down.
ATATTTCGGACAAACAGATTATTAAATAAATAAATCTAATAAACTAGCAACCCCGAGTACGTGGCCCTAACCATCGATCCAATTGATGATGAACCATCAGGTCCTGCTCCATACTATTTCAGTCTGCATTATTCAAAGCCGACGCCATCCCATCCCATTGATCCATCCCGCCAACTCCTTCAAGAAGACCCCAGTATCCTCGAGTAGGCATCCTCTACTTCGCCTGCCAGCTCCAGAAGCGACACAATCACTATCTGATGCGTCAGAGTCGGGAGCCGGTCCCTGTTGAGACCTATCCACTCAAGCGGTGGAGTGGCCTCGCCCATGTCCCGCAGCTGCGGCGTCTCGATGATGGGCGGCTCCAACGCCACGTACTCGTACTTGGACTGCGGCACGTTGACCTCTGCCGTGATTTTCTGCTGTTCCTTCTCGCCACCACCAGCCGCCGACTGCTCGCCCCGCCCCTGCTGCTGCTGCTGCTGCCGCCAGCCCGGCTTTGATGTCTTGTCCTTATCGTCAGCGGCTGCGACCTCGGGCACGCCCGTGACCTTGATGGACGCCATGGGCGACAGGACCCGCCCCGATGTCTGCTCGAGCGATTTCGTATGGTTGGCCCACATGCCGCGGATGTGGCTGATACGTGAGTAGTTCCAGCCCACCTCCACCTTGCCCTCGAACGCGCTCTTGAAGATGTACTCGATCCTGCTGGCCCGCGGCTCCTGCCACGTCTGCATGATGGCCTCGACCTTGGGGACCTTGAGAATGGTGCCGCCACGCGAGCCCGTCGCCCTCTCGACAATGTCGTCGACCGAGAGCTCGCCGCCGACCGCCATCATTTTGTGATGATCTGCCGTTGCACTCGACCCGACCGAGGTGCGCACACCGGCCAGGCCGATCCGGAGCTGGCCCAGAGTCAGGCCGAGGGTGCTGTGGATCGTGCTTTGGTCCTCAATCGACGCGGCGAACCGTGCTTCGGCGTCGAGCGCTTCCATCTTGAAGACAACCTGGTCCGCAAACGTGCCGGGGAAGACACCAAGGTTGACGGCCCGCAGAGTCACCACGACATCGGTATCGAGCGAGATGGGCGACTTTACCGTGCCGTCGTCCTCGCCCGTGCGGGCCATCGAGGACGACTGCTGGGAATGGTTGGGCGTGGCCGAGTACGACCGGCGCCGGGTGAACTGCTCGATCTCGCGCACAGACGACTCAAAGTTGTTCCTGCGCTCCTGCGCAAACTTCTGCAAGGCCTGGTAGAGCGCAAACGCCTGGGCCGCCGATGTCGTCGTGCCGAACACCTGGACCTTGTCGCCGTCCAGAATCGCAACCAGGCGGTCGCATTTGCTGTCCTCGTGGTTGCGGTCGTTGTGCATGAGGAACTCGAACGACGTGATGTCGGCCACCAGGAAAGCCTGGTAGTCGAAGGCGGCCTTGAGCCGGAACCGGCTGAATCCCAGCGACGCCTGCACGAGCGGTGTGCGGTTGAGGGCCTGCTCCCGCTCGGGCCATTGGATCGAGGTGCGCAGCTTGAGGCTCTTGAGCGCAACGAAGCCGCTCAGGCGCCCGCTGGAGCTGATGCCCATCTCCCCAAAGCCGAGGCACAGATTCTGCTCCCAGTCGGTCGTCTTTTTGGACAGCATCCAGAACTCCTTGATGGCAAAGTCCGACTTGCCGATCGACTGGCCGAGGTCGACGCTGACGTCGAGCGATGTGATGGAAATCGAGGCCGTCCACGGAAACGCTGTCGTGGCCGCGACTTGCTGGTACCGGTGGACCAGGAGGCTCTGCTGCGACGCCTCCGTCGACAGCTTGGCAACCGGCGCCGCCACCGAGTCCTTGCGCAGCTCGCTCGGGTACCAGATCTCGCCAAAGAGGAGAAAGTCCTGCACCTGTTTGGCATTCACCGCCACCTTCATGGGGCTGACCTTGAGGATGGCAGAGACACCGCTCGTGCCGCTGACGTGCTTGCTGTTCATGAGCGAGAGCACGATGGAATCAACCTCGAATTTGCCGGTAGGATCGCGCGAGTAGACGTGCTGCACCGACGCTTCCAGGCAGCTGAACGCACCCGATATGGCGAAGAAGTTGCCCTGCTCCAGCGAGTGAACCGTGTTGAAGGTGAAGTAGATGTCGTCAAAACACGCCGACGCTGCAACTCTTGAGATGGGCTGGCAGCTGAGCGAGAACTCCTGGCGGCAGATCCTCAGCCCGAGGTTGACCCTGAGCCGCCCGAGCACCGCGCTCGGGTCTGCGGTGAGGATGTTGTCCTCTTCTGACGACATGGACTTGACGATGGAAGCTACCTCCACCACCTGCTTGTCCGAATCGTCGCTGACCACCTCCTTCACGCCGGCCATGATTTCCACAACCAGGGGCATGACCGAGGGGTACAGAATGTTGCTTGAGGCGTCGATCTTGATCTCGCCGTACAGATTGGGATCCGCGTGCCCGTCGTTCCGGTACTTAACCTTGCATGCCAGACCTGGCGTTCGCAGCACCGCCGCACTGCCCGAGTCGTCCGCGTTGAACTGGCCGTACTTCCCAGCAAGCGAAGGCCTGCCAGAGCGCGACGCCCGAGCGATCTCTTCGGTTCTCTTGCCCGAGACGTATACCACGGCACCCGCAAAGTCGGCATCGACGAGCAGCGACTCCAGCAGTCTCTTGCGGAAAAGGCCGGCGTCTGACGACCTCGTGTGCGGCCCTTCTGCTGACTTGGCAGAGTTACCCCCCGCAGAAGAGGAGGAGGAGGGCGCGGGCACGATGCTGGATCCCCAGTCCAGAGATGCCTGTCGGACGTTTTTGATAGAGTCCGTGATGGAGTCTTGGAGGTGCGCGGCCGGGATTATGAACCCCGATGTCAGGCGAAGATCAAGGGACTTGCCAACGGCCTGGAAGGCGAAACGGCGCGCGTTGGCATTGGACACGTGTGCAACGTTGAAGATGACCTCTGGAAGGACAGCCGAGTGGTGGGATCGGGCCTCGGGATCCTGCCCAGCCGGCACCATCTGCAGTTTGAAGTTCTGGATAGTCAGGCGCGCCGACTTCTTGGTCCGCGTGCCAAACTCAATGAGCTCGATCGAGAGAATCAGGTCTTCCTTGCCAGTCGACGGGCCTTCCTCGGCATTGACGACAAACCACGCGAACCGCACTTTGCGCACCTCAAACTGATACACGACACTCGACAGGAACGAGTCCAGGATGTCGGACTCGACAGGCGAGTCCGTATCCGTCACCGAGATGATTGGTTTCGAGTGGCGGAGCTTGCGCAGATAATCGAGCTCGCGCGAGGTGTCAATGTCTTTAATTTTGTCACCCAGATACGCCAGCACCTCAATGAGCGTCGAGATTGTTTCCGACGACAACTGCACATCAAACATCTCGCTGCTAAAGTTGAACGCGCGCTCCTCCTTGCCGCTTTCCGAAGTCCGCGTCCTGGCCGAAATCGCGGCCCCGAAAGTGACACTGCCGCAGGAGCCCATGGAATTCTGCCCCCCGCGCTGGATATCGAGACTGATCTCCTTGAGCTTGGCGTGTATGTCGGGATCTGACAGGATAGGGCCGTCCGGGTCATGACGGTTGCAGGCGTTGACATAGACGGTGTCGAGCCAGAACGAAATGCGGGCCTGCGGGTCGTCCGTGGACTTGAGGGGGGCGTTGCCAAACACTTTCAGGCCCTCCATCGTCAGGTTGACATTGTAGACGACTTTGGGGTCCGACGATATCTGGCTCTGTGGCCTCGACGACGCCCCCCTCTGCTGGCTCAGACCAAAGACCTCGTCCGCATGCCTCTGGATGACGCTGGCCTGCTCGTTGATCTCCTGGATAGTGTTTGCGACCTCGGGCCTGTTAAGCGCGCGCAGGAGACTGTACGCGGCAGACGCGTCGAGCTGGATGAGTTCCACGGAAACAAATGCCGAAACCGACTGCTCCGTCGGCCCAATCAAACTCTCGACGCGGCCGTTGGTCGGTGGGATGCGGAGCAACGAGACGCTTCTTGGCTGCTTGTTGATCTGTATCTGCATCTCATGCAGGTTCTCGTCGATATCAAAGTCGAAGATGAGTTCCCGGCCAAAGTTGGCGGCCATGGCAGCGCGCGCCACCCCGCCGGTGATGTTGTATGTAAGCGACCGCAGGAGTGGAATGCTGATGGTGTATCTGTCGAGGAAAGCGGCAAAGTTGACACGTATTGACGAGAGGCGTTCCGCCATCTTCTTGTTTGGCTTCTGGGCCTTTGGCGTAGACGGTGCCATATCATTGAGGTGGTATAGCTGGGCGGCCTCGTCCTTGATGACGGCATCGACAACCTCCAGGAGCACGATGGGATCCTGCTTGACGATGCAGCTCAGGGCCTGGCTCGTGGCTGTCGCTTTGATCGTGTGTGAGGACTTGGTTTCGGTCAACTCGAGGGCATGCGAGACAAATACGCTGGCCGCCTCTACCTGCATAGTGCCCAGGAGCTGCACATGGCTGTGGAGACTGGACGTGATGGCATCGAACTTGGTGATGAAATCTGTCGCGTTCCCACCATCACTCGGGTGGAATGACAGAGACGCCTTTACGCCGTTACTGACAGACTTGGCGTTCAGGTTGACAGTCTCAACCTCGAACGCAGCACCATCAACCACAACCACGACGTGTATGGCCATCTTGGATGTGGCTGCAGCGGCAGCAGCGTCAATGCCGGGCGAAGGGGGGGTGGTGTCGGGGCTGCTCTGCGTCGTCTGCCCTGCGAAGCGGAGGATATCCTGGACGAGCTCGCACATGTCCCAGTTGAGTTGAGCGCCCAGCTGTCCGCAGTACACATTGGCTGTCAAACGTGTGCCCTCCTCCTCAACATTCTCGGCATCATCGTGGTGTTGGCCGTCGTTGCGCTCTCTTCTCTCGAGACGCACATGAACATCCCCGACACCAATCTTGTTCTGCTTCGGGCCCGGGTCGACGAGCAGCTGCAGCTCCTTCAGTTTGCAAGCGACGATCAGGGGCAAATCTGAACCCTGGGCGGCAGCCTGCCCGTCCCGGGGCTGGGGCCCGAATACATGCTTGATGAGGTTTGACTGCGACACGTCGTCCAGGTCCCAGTTGCGCCACCTACCAAACGCGTCGACCACCCTGCTGGCCACGTCAGTTGGCATGTCGAGCTTGTCCGCCAAACACTCCAAACCCAGCTGTTGCTTATCACTTGGGCTGGCTGCTGACCAGGCCTGGCGGAGCCTCATGACCAGCTTCCATGAATCGAACGTCCGGAGCTGTTTTTTTGCAGAACGCAACACGGCCGAGGGGCGAACCAGAAACGGCGGGTCTACAATGGACGCGTCATCCGTGAGCAGACGATACGTGAGGTACTTGCGCCGATCTTGGTGTCTGGACAAGACCCGGAAGACGTCACCGAGCTCAGACACGAGCCCTGTGGTGCGGTCGATCAAGCCGGCCACGTATTCAACTTGGCTCGAGGCCATGTTGACGTTGACTGAGCCGATATCTGTATCGATGTAGGTGACGTTCTTGGAGCCCAACCACACCATGGCATTTTCCACTTGCACCATGGCTGCCGCCTGAGCACCATCAGTCACAGACGTTCGCTTGGCTGCCGATGCCTCGCAGGATTCGATGCGAACATGGAAAGCGTTGCGTGTTTCGTACGTGTCCGGCTGAAACGGGTCTTTCCACCGTGTCTTTTCGCGGGTAAACAGGTTTATATTGGTGAAGCTCAAGTCGTACTGGTCCATCGCTCCCCCAGCAGGGTCGGAGTAGTCGGACACGGCATTCAGAAAACGCATGTTGACCTTTGCTATCCGGACGAAAACTTCACTTATTCCGCCCTTGGTATCCATGAGTTTTTTAAGGTCAATGATTTCGGTCATAGATGAGATTTGAATATTGTCCAAGATGTCCTCGGGATCCGGAGGTTGCAGAGCTGCGGCGAGGCTGACCAAGTGTCTCAGTGCTTCAGGATTGCACGAGGCCGAGATTCCGCCTGTAAACTCGACCATGAGACTGGAGGATGAGTGCTCTTGGCTGAGCGACTTCGGATCCACGTCGTTGAGATCGAACGACACGCGTTCTGCGGCTTCGTCCTTGCCCACGCCATCGTTGTTGTGGACGCCTCCAAACGCAGCATCTGGCTGCAGGTTCTCCAGAGGAAAGTATGGGGGAAAGTACTGGCTCGAGAAGGCGATGGAGTTATGAGCCATCGAGTCTCTATGGTCGCCTACAGCGCTGTAGAAGGCCGAGTGACGGCCTGTCGAAGCTGAATGATCCCGCCTGTGCGTCGACGGACGGTTGCTCAAGCCCGAATCGGCACGCAGGAAGGGCGGATGCGAGAGGCGATGCAGAGACTTTCCAGGGCTCCTGCTGCGCACTACACTACTGGTGCGTGATGTGGTCGACTTGAACGACGATCTGCGGGCGAGGGGTTCTGAATCGAGCGAAGACTTGGAAGACGCCTGCGAGCTCGCGACAATCTCGGGAAACGGCAGTGGCGGGATGCTTTGCGCCGATGGATCGAACATGTCTGGGTCACTCTCGTCGTGCGGCAGCCACGGAAGAAGCAGAAATGGCGCCCGGGCAGTCCTTTGGTCCTGGCGCCTGATCAGATCTTGCTGCAACTGCCGCTCCTGCGAGAAGTCGTATTTCCTCCCAATCACGGCAAGTGTGATGTTTGTCTTGAGAAAAGCTTCCGCGTCAATGACTGCCTGAGGTCTCGATCGATGTCTGGCGGCGGTCTCGGCGTTGACGCACGAGATCTCAATATCGGGGATGTGCACGTCTGTTCGTTTGGAGTAGTGCGATTTGGCCCAGTCGTTGTATGCAACGTCGATGGCGCCCGTAGAGAAGAGGAAGGCGGCCTCGTCAACGTGCAGCCATATCTTGACAGACTGGACGAGCAGTCGCAAGAAGGTGATGTCATGGAATGCAATGGACGAGTAAGGGATGAGGGCATTTTCCTCGTCATCGAACATCAGGCCAAGAGAGGACACTCCCTGGAGGAGGGTCGACAGGAACTCGGCAGTGCATTCGCCCGAAACGGCACCCACAGAGACATCCCAATTGCACAGGTACGTGACCTCGTTGGGAGAGCCAAACAGCCTGTTGCCGTAGAGCTCGACACCATCGATAAAGAGCTGGGTTCCGGTAGCCGACAATCCGGGCGTGTCCATACCACTCTCGGCGCTGCCGTAGGAGAGACTGACGGGGCTCAAAGACAAGATGACGTCCATGTAGTAATTTGTGAGACGCAAGTCGACGGAGAAGGTCGGCAGCTCCAACTGGATGAATTTCTGACCCGAGTAGAGGTTTGCGGGGATGAGAACGCGCGGGTCATCCACCTTGAGGTTGAGCATGACGTCGAAGTCATTGGACTTTTTGAGCGGAGGTCGAGAGGCCACGTCGGCGGCAGGGTCCTGTTCCTTGAGCTGTAGCATTGTCTGATACTCCTCCAGTGTTTTGAAATGGACGCTATCGCCAAAGTAGTTGTCTTTAAGCTGTATGATGTACCGGATAAGGAAGCCGTAAAGATGGATGACGGGTGATTGGGCCACGACGTTCATAACAAGACTGTCGGTGTTTGAGGGCGAAGTGGTGGCGTAGTAGTGGTACTCGCCATCAACCAAGAGGTTTTCGATGTGCGCGAGATCCGGTGTCGTCAGGAACGAGGCCTGCGTATTCCACTGCGGCGCGTTGAGGGTTGCCTCGAGATAATCGGCCCGGACCTCAAAAGGGATGGCGTTCCGGCTGGGCCGGAACTTGTCGATCGGCAAACACACATTCGCCAAAAGGGAGGGGCTCTTGAATATGAGGTATGTGTTATCCTCAAACGACGTGGCTTTGTCGATGATGTTGGCATCATTGACGTTGAGGTTGATCTTGAGGTCTTGGAGCTCAAGGTCAATAAAGTACTTGAAGGGACAGAAGACGAGGTAGTCGGCGGGCGGGCCTGCGGACCAGTCGTCGACGAGATCGCTGAGAAGATAGATGTGATCACGTAGGAGGAAGAGCTCGAGATCCCTGCTCTTGATCCCGAAGCGCCATGACCGGAGGCCGTTCCACTTTAGGGGCGTGGAGAGGTCACAGAGAACCTTGAAGGCGCCCGACCTCCAGAGCAGATCATGATTGACGCTGCTGGACATTTCCGTGCTCGGAAGGTCGACGTCGAGCGTGCTGATGGAGCCTCCGGCCCCGGCAAACATGTCCATAGAGTAAGTTATGGTAGAGTTGGCAGCAACCTTGAGGTCCAGCCATCCGGCAGGACGAGTCTGAGTCGCATCGCCCGTGCTCGTTTTCTTTTTCTGCCCCCTCTGGCGTCGCTTGCCTTCTGGTTGACGCTGCTTCATCGGTGGGACCTTGCCCCTGAACCTCCAGTTCTTAGATTCCTCTCTCAGGAGAATTCGCACCATGACTTGCTCGTCAAACTCGACGTAAAACTTCATTTTTGTCGGGACCCGATCCGCACCGGGATCGAGGGGCTTCGCGGGCGTCGCGTCCTTGCACAACGATGGGAAAAAGACGCGCTGGAGCTCAGCACGGTGCCTATCCGCCCAGGGCCCGTAGTTTACCGTGCCTCCTTTGACCGAGACGTTGATGCCCCACGCCGGGGGCTCTTCGCCGTTGATGTCCCGGCTGTAGTCCACAGAACTGTCGCGTCGGAGATCTGACGCCGCACGCACCTTGCCCACAACGTCCCAGTACATTGTTATGACAATGGCGGGGCTGTCAATGATGGTGGAGACTGCCGCATATTCAACCGCCATCCAACGCGTCCTGTCATCCTCCTCGCTCTCGGCCAGATACCGCGAAAGTCCCTGCCATTGATTGTGGCCGGGCGCGTGGGACGTGGGTGTCGCCAGGGACGTTCTGTAATTCGGGGCAAACGACTCGACTGACCGTTGCCAGAACGGCACCAAGGCATGCAATCGGCCGAGGAACCTTTTCCTGTGCCGGTTGACGAAGGACTTGCGGTATACAATACCAGGCTTGGAGGGCGGTGCTTTCTCCTTGGATGCCCTCGTTGCTTGGTCCTCCCGATAATCATCGTTGTCCTTGAATTCGACAACAGGGCGGCAGCATGTGACTTCGTAGGTTTGGCGGTACAGGTCAGGGGTCGGTGACGACACGGCATCAACTTCGACACCTACCGAGTCGAACTTTGCGACGAGGATCCCCGGCGTATTCTCGTTCCCCATTACCAGTGCGGCTTTGTGGCAGTCAATGTGGATTGGGAGGATCTGAAGCATGAGCGGCAGATCGGCTTCACCGGCCAGGATGCCTACAAACTCATCAGCGTCGGATAATGTGCGTAGCGGCGGTGCCAATCGTTCGATGGCTGCATTCTCATTGGCAGACGACCCTTTCGTCGTCCCGGTTTTCTCAAGCCCAAGAGACCCCGCGTTCATTCCACCCGACTCGGCAGCTGCTGTCCGTGCCCCTCGGTTTCTCAGTGTCTGCCGCCCGGCCTCTGTGCTCTTCTCACTATGCCCATTCGTTCCCGTTCCAGTTGCGACACTGGCACTTGAGCTTGTGCTGGACTGCCGCTCCTCGATGTCTAACCCTGCCAATATCGAGTCGTATGCAGGCGTCCTGTTGTAGACAAACCACTCAACACCCCTGAGTGAGACGGTGATGCGGCAGGGAAGCTTGCCAGCTTTGTCCGCCTTTGATACGGAGCCACCCATCTCATCCACGTCCTGCGTATCCTGTGCCTTGTTCTCGTGGCGCAGCAGGCCAACCTCGCGGACCCGGCGTAGCCAGTATCGCCATGTGATGTGTCCCTGCTGAATCACAAATGTCTCGTTATCGCCATGATATCGGAGGCCGGTGAAGAAGATGCGCCCGCCGAGAAGGGAAATCTGTAGTGCTTTTATATCGATATACACCCTGAACTTGTGCCACGTGTAGGCACGGATGCCGTAGGAGACGAGAGAAGCGAGAACTCGGTTCAGGTACAGAAGGAAGAAGATTGTTCTGATAGTAACGGGTGCATGTCAGTCAGTCTGAATCCCTGCGTGGATTGAATCGGGTATCTTGTAGGGGCTACCAACAGGGCACAGCATATGAGAAAGTAGATTAAGAAAGACCTGAGAACAGCCACTATCAGGACAGTGCCCTCAGATAAGGGGCAAAAGATAACTCTCACGGATCCCAATCCCCCACCGACGCCATTGTTGCGTTGGATAACAGTGCGGCCTCGGGCCCCGATTATCCAGTATCAATGCCGCGTGTGTGCTTCCAGGTCGGAATTCCATTATCGGCGATGGCCCGGTCGCAGCTCAAGCATGGTCGTTCTGATGACTGAACGCGCGATGGGATGGGATAAAGCTCGGAGAGAGAGGTTACGACAAAGTTCAGTATAGTAAAAAGTAAGGTCTCCAGGCGCGTTGGGATCACTAAAGCACGTGACACTACGCACTGCGGGACTTGCAGTCTAGCCTTCCAGTGGAGTAAAGCCGCTATCATTACTCAAGCTACCATCAAGTTGGATACCACATTCATTCTTCATGGAAGACTATAACAAGATGACAGAAATATCATTCCATTTATCTTCGCAAAAGTTTCTATGCTCTTCAGGACGACGATAACAAAACGGCTGTTTCTATGGGGGTACTTGGGTGTTCTCTTCTCTTGCTGCTGCAGCCAGCTGCTGCCGGCGGGATCCACACCAGCTGCAATAAAAGCTAATGTTAATTAATGTAACCTCTTTTCGCCCACACGCGCATGTCAAAACGTCACGATATCGTCGTCACCCATTTGGCCCTTTCATCGCCCGTTACCAACCCACTGCTATCCTACGCAATCCACCGCCTTTGAGCTCGAACCCATATTTTCCCTTCACTCGAACGGAATGCGCTCCATACGATCCTCTTGAACAGCTCCCAGAGGCCTTCTCTCAACCCATCACAGCGCCACCCACGCCCATCATGGGTGGTACAGGCGAGAAGTTCACCCATGCCACCACCGTGGTGGCAGGTATTGCGTCTGTTGTCGCGACGCTCATGTCGATCGTGTAATGATGCGCATACCTACCTTCTTCCCTCGAGGATTTTAGAAATGATGAAAGCTAATGCGAAGGCTGCTCTGTCCATAATATAGCTCGATATGGCTCCAAGCGTACATGGCCCCAGCTCCTTCGCCGTCCGTCCGACCGCGCGCATTGTACTGACAACGAATAGGAAGAATTATCGCAAACCCCTTCAGCAGCGATACGTGATTCGAATACTGTTGATGCAAGTCTTGGCCCAAGTCTTGCCCCAGAGCCTCGTTCGATCGCGTCAGCCGCCATAGCTAATACAAAAAGCTCCTCCTATCAGGGTGCCCATATACGCGATCGCGTCGTGGACGAGCATGATATCGCATACGGCCGCCGCATTCCTCGACCCCATCCGAGATATATACGAGGTACAACGATTGTGGAATTCTTCGGCCAGACGGCGGGTTGTAAACTAATGTGAAAGGACAGGCCTTCACCATCTATACCTTCTTCCAGCTCATGGTCGGTTACATCGGTGGGGAGCGTTCACTCATCATCATGATGCACGGCCGCGCCCCCGTTGCCCATCTCTGGCCCATAAACTACGTCCTCCCCAAAGTCGATATATCGGATCCACATACCTTCCTCGCCATGAAGCGTGGCATCTTGCAGTACACATGGCTGAAACCAATCCTCAGCCTCGCCACAATCATCATGAGGGCGTTCAACGTCTACAAGGAGGGCTACATCGGCCTTACCTCTGGCTACCTCTGGACCGGCGTCATCTACAATATCAGCGTCACCCTAAGTCTGTACTCGCTGGGCCTGTTCTGGGTGTGCATGCATGAAGACCTCAAACCGTTTCGTCCCGTGCCCAAGTTTCTGTGTGTCAAACTCATCATATTTGCATCGTACTGGCAAGGGTTTTTGCTATCCATACTCGTGTGGGTTGGGGCGATCCCGGATCGAGTTGAAGGGTACACCCCGGACAACCTGGCGGTCGCCATCCAGGATGCCCTCATCTGCGTCGAGATGCCCCTATTTGCCGCATACCACTGGCATGCCTTCTCGTGGCGTGACTTTTACAACAAACACAGAAAGTCTGCGCGCATGACTCTGGGACACGCCATCAAAGATGCCTTTGGCGCCAGGGACTTGGTCGAAGACACCAAAATTACTCTCCGGGGCGAAAACTACGGATACCGTGTCTTCGACTCTGGCGACAAGATTATGGCACATGAAGATTCTCAGTCCAGGCTGGCCCGCCTGAAAGATGGGATGCGCTACGAGAGGGGCGGCAAAGGCAAGTACTGGATCCGGAAGCCTGGAGATCCAGCCAATAACCCTACGCCGTGGGTTCCAACCATGCCCGGCGATGCCGCCAATGCCATCGTCCAGTCCTCTGATGATTCTCCCCCAAACGATACCACGCCGCTCCTGAGCAATGCTGGCGCAAGCTCAAGCAGCCACCATTTGGATATGGACCACGGCGCGCTTGAAGACACACATATAGACTCGGATGACGAGAACCTCTACGTCAAGGCTCGTGAACTTGAGTTTGGTGATTGGAACGTACGTTGTTTATATCCAATGCTCTCCTCTCTCTCTCTTCACATATATATATATATATTCCATGACTGACTGACCTCGAACAGTATCCCGTTGTATCCGAGACCGAGACCCTGGCTCAAAGATACGGGTCCCCCCATGGGAGCCAAGCCTCTTTGTCGCCAGCTTCCCCCTTCACCCGAGCGTCTCAAATGGCCCCCAGGCCCAACCTGGCATCACGAATGGGCTTGAGGTCCTCCTTCCAGCGCGCGGGTGATGGTTCTGCCTCCAGCAGCTCGTCGCGCCACGTACCCAGGGCGCCTGCAAGTCAGCCCGCCATCGCAACACCACCCCTCCCACCTTCCAAACCCGCCCATGATCCAGTGCCGCCTGCCATACAAGAAGAGGCCAGGAACAAACCACTTCCGAGCCCGCATGATACATCATCTTCTGACGACGATGCAGTATCCGAGACAGCACCGCTCCATCACACAGTTGACGAGGAAGCGCAAAATGTATGGAGGTAGCAGGAAAGAACGTTCACTGTCACGATTGCGGCCTCTGAAGTTGGGCAGGGCCAGTGTCCGTGTGTATATTATACATGAAATGCTGAGGTTTACATAACATGGCATGGCGTTGGTCGTTTACTTGTCAGATTTTGTTTCATACTATTAAACTCCAAGGTGCTACGTGTTATCGGATGGGTGGGCATTGTAAACGCAGATGGCCAAGATGGCCAGGCCGGGGCAAATAGGAACATATCGGATGGCTGCTTCCACTGTTTCATCTCAACATCAAACCAGTTTACTCTGACGGAAATGCATTGATACTAAAGGGGATGCCTATAGAGGATACTAAAACACATGTCCCTCTGTTCTCCCAGGCCCTTTTGGCCGTTTTACCCCACGAACCCCGCCCCCATGCTAAGGGAGACCCAACATCTCAAATTCACATTGACCTCGTTTGATTGTATACCGCCGCAGATCCGCGGGTCGCGCGCCAAGGACTCTCGCATAATGGGATCCGTTTAGAGTTTGTCGTAGTACTAAGAAAAGATGTCAGATTCATGCTTTCAAAAATAGATAGGTGGATAAATGTGTTACTCACGTTTTCGTAGCCGGGAACTTCCTCCTTGATACCCTTCCTCTTGCGCATGTCCTTGACGATGCCACCCGTCTTGGACGAGGGGTCCAGAGCCGAGCCACCAGGCAATGTTGCCCAGTGGTCGAAAACGGACTGGGGGAAGGCTTGGCCGGAAGTGGCTTGGCGAAGGTCCGCGTTGAAGCCGAACGACTCCAATATAGGGAGATACGCCTTGATATTGAAGAGAGGGGTGCCGGGGCGCTGCTCCTCGCTGAAGACGTGACCTCTCCGGCGGGTAAGGACACTGTAGACACCACCCATGGCATCCTCCGGCACCTGAATCTCGACCTGGTAGATAGGCTCGAGAAGACCGGGCTCAGCGAGTAATGTGGCGGCGTACATGACACGGCGGGCAGTCGACAAGATCTGGCCAGCTCCGCGGTGGATGGCGTCGGCGTGGAGCGTGACGTCGAGAAGGTTGAAACGGATAGAGCGCATAGGCTCCTCGGCAATAGGTCCTTCCCTGGTTGCCCACTGCAGACCAGCAACCATAGAGTCCTTGATTTCGGTGAGGTACTGAACGGCCTTGGTCTGGTCGACAAGCAGGTTGGCGCCTGTGCCGTCGGGACCAAATGCCCAGATCTTGCGAGCATCGGTGACATCCCAGCCGAACTCATCGGCGAGCACGCGAGCACGCGCCTTGAAATCATCACGGGGGTTGATCTTGCCTTTCTCAATTGCGTCCGAAAGCTCCTCTTCGATGGGCTGGGCCGAGACGTAGAGACGGTTGTGCTTGTTGGGAGACTTTGAGAGAGCCGTCATGCTGGACGTGGCGCCGACCGTCTCGCGGAACTGAACGACGGGGTCCGAGATGATGAGGGGAATGCCGGCGTGGTCCTCCTCTAGATCCTTGAGGCAGATCTCAAGGTGGAGTTCACCAGCACCGGCGACGACGTGCTCGCCAGATTCGTTGTGGAAGACGAGCACACAGGGGTCTGACTTGGAAAGGCGCTTGAGACCTTCGACCAGCTTGGGAAGATCCTGGGCGTTCTTGCACTGCACGGAACGCTGGACAACGGGCGAGACCGAGAACTTCATAACCTTGAGGTTGTGGGCCGTCTCACTTGTGGTCAGAGTTCCAGACTTGAGGAGGAACTGGTCGATACCGACGAGACCGACAATGTTGCCGGCCGGCATATCGTCAATGGGTTCAACCTTGCCACCCATCATGAGGACGGTGCGTTGGATGGCCTTGATGAAGAGGTCGTCCTTCTTGCCAGGGGTGTAGTTGGGGCCCTGGATGCGGACCTTGAGGCCAGAGCGGACGGTACCGGAGAAGACACGGCCGAAGGCGTAGAAACGACCCTTGTCCGAGGTGGGCACCATCTTGGAAACATAGAGCATAAGGGGACCCTTGGAGTCACAATCGCGGATGGCGATGGCGGCCTCGTCGTCGGGAGGGCCCTCATACAGCGTCTCAACGCGGTATTTTTGTGCCGTGACGGGAGACGGAAGGTGGAGAATCATCATCTCCAGAAGGGAGTCGGCGGCCGGAAGGAAAGTGCGCATGACGGCCTTCAGAAGCTGCTTGCCCTCCTTCTGGCGGTCCTCAGTGGAGAGCTTCAGTTGAAGCTTCTCGAGAAGGGTTGCGATCTCCTCCTTCTTGAATTTCATGACGGCGTTGAAGATCTTGAAGATAGGGTCAAGGATGAACTGGTTGAAGGCGCGCTCAAGCGGCTGGCCTTCGTGTGAGCCGTTCTTGGTCCACTTCTTGGTGGCAGGGTTGAAGTAGTTGTCACCCTGCGAGAGGCAGCATCAGTCAGCACCGGATCCATGTTGCGTAGATAGAAGAGGCAAGGCACTTACCCAGAGGCGCTCCATCATCTTGTTACGATCCACGCCGAACTTCTTGGAATACCTGATGGCGAACTGGCGGATGGTGAAGGCCCAGCCGTGCAGACCAGAGCCAAAGGCAACAGTGCCCTTGTCAGGGTAGACCTGGACATCACCAATAGCCTTGTCGAAGTAAGTTGAGATTACGACGTTGACCGACTCGATTGTGCGAGAGAATGACTGGTAAAGATCTTCCTTGGAAACCTGGAGCTCGAGAAGAGCACGGTCGACCTTGTTGATGATTACAACGGGCTTGATGCGCTCAGCAAGAGCCTGACGAAGTACAGTCTCAGTCTGGACACAGACACCCTCAACAGTGTCGACCACGACGAGCGCACCATCCGTCACACGGAGAGCAGCAGTGACCTCGGACGAGAAGTCAACGTGACCGGGCGAGTCGATGAGGTTAATGAGGAAATCACGGCCGTCGGTCTTCTGGCCGACAATGTCCTTGATGTCGTCGTCGGATTCAAGGGTGCCGTACAAGGAGATGGCAGTTGACTTGATGGTGATGCCACGTTCTTGCTCGTCTTTACGAGTATCTGTTGCACGTACCTCGCCGGCCTTTGCCGTCGAGATGATACCGGCCTTGGCCAAGAGGGAATCGGTGAGAGTAGACTTGCCGTGGTCGACATGGGCGATAACGGACATGTTACGGACATTTGTGGGCTTGTCCATAAGCGTCCGGATCTCGTCGATTGTGAAGCTGTCGTAATGGAGCAATTGTCAGCACATTGTCCCAGATAACCTTATCTCCCAAGTTGGCAAAAGTTTCTTCTTCTCGAGACGGCCAGTGCCGGAGAAGTCGAAGCAGCCGAAAAAGAAAGAATGCATGCTCGGGCGAGCTGACGTCCAGGCAATTGGCACGGGCTCGCATGCGCACGCAGAGAGGGTGGAAAACTCACTTAACCATCTTGGCGGTGTTGTCGGGTTTGTCCTAGAAAATGTCGATATGGAGACTGAGCGGGGTATTCTAACCCCGCGGTATTCGGGTTTTGTTGTCCGGAGGTGTTTGCTCACAGAGTAAAAGCTGTGAGTGGATGGGAGAGAAGAAGAAAAGATCAGATATCAACGTTGATTCCGTCACCTTTTGAGCCGTCTCGAACCCAAGGCTGTGGTGATGGTGGAGGAAGAGAAAAAAATTGAGGGGCTCAAAGCAACCGCTTTGATGAATGAAAGTGGGGGCAACAAGAGCCAACCCCGCCAATTATCTATTTTTCGTCCCCTTCTTTTCTATGATCAGGTGAGTCAATGATAAATCAGGGCAGGAGCCCTCTCCTGGCGAATCAGCGCTCGCCGTTTCCGGTACCGATTGGCAAGTCACTCTCGTTGGCAACTCAAGAGTCACCATGAATCATACCGAATGAGTTCATTCTCATCGGTCATCTGCTGCCTCGATATGGTCATGACGGCTGGGTGTGACTCAGTCGAGGCATTCTAAACATGCACGAAGCTGTCATCGAAAGTAGATGTTAAGCAAAAGTCTTGCCCGGAACACCGGATGCCGTTGGGCATTGGTGATTTGATCATCGTCTGAAGGCTAATAAATCAAAAAGTGCTTATGCGACCATTACTATCCCCAATCGCATGCTGAAGAAAAAGAAGAGAATCCCCAGTACGCCGCTTCGCCTCCATTAGGAGGCCCAGTCATTTTCATCTGCAACATCATAATCCATGTCTCCGTTCCCCGTGTCTTGGCCGTCGTCTCTACCATCGTCCTCTTCTGTGCTTGTTGGAACTACAGCGGCCGGCTGCCTGGGACCGTGTGCTTGCTTTGCCACAGGTTTGCTGTTTGGTTTTGTTGCAGTTAAAACAACCGAGTCTGCCTCCGAGTCGGTGGACCATGAAAGCTCAAGCTTCTCATTGATACCCGGAATACTATTTCCTGCCGTCATGAATTTTTCGGCCGTTTTTCGATCGCTGAACGTAATGTATGTGGTGGAGGCCGAGATCACGATATCCTTGAACTCTCCGATATTCTATGGTACTCGATTGTTAGTGTCCTTGCTTGCTTGCAAAGAGAAATAAGGAGGGAGCATGCGTACGAGAAGATGATGCCGCAGCGTCTCGTCCTTTCCAGGATCTGTAAAGTCGGCGCCTGATACTGCCACCACCTTTGGCCTGTTGTCCAAAGAGTATGCAGCATACGCAGCCCGCACATCAGCTCGTCCACGGTATCCGGCACTGTGACCCCTTGGGATATACCTTCCGCGGCCTCCGTACGCAGCCCTCGCAAGACCTCCGTAGCCGTAGCCACCACATGGGTTTCCGGCCCACGACGACGGCGTCTCATCCATATCTATGGCATCCGGGTCAATGCCCATAGTTTTGGCCTCTTCCTCCAACGCAATCAGCTGAGCGCGAAGTCGCTCAGTAGATCTGCCGGCCTTGTTGATGGCGTCGGGACCATCGCCAACTCCGCCTTGAGCCAGCTTGCCTTGTAGACGCCTTCTTTCCTCAAACTGCCTGGCAAGAAGTTCCTCTTGCAGTTTCCCCAGCTCCTCGCGCTTGCGGTCAAGTTCTGCCCGCTTCTGTTCGCGCTCGCAGTACACCTTCTGGGCCTCCTCTTGTTTGCGCATGAATTCGTCCATATCGATCTCGACGTCGTCCTGCTGAGATGCATCGCCATCTTCACTGTTTGGTAGTTTTCCTCCCATTGTCTTGCTTATTGGCATCGACGTAGGTAGCCCGCCATCGCCATTCTGCAGCTTGAACCAAAAGACCTTTACAAAACGGTTATCGAATATGACTTTTGGGGATCGGTACGCGGCGTTGGCGGATCCCCAGTTTGTATACTTGACAATGGCGAGGCGTTTATAAGGCTGCATTGAGACCTCGGTGATGTCCCCAAACTGACCAAAAAACTCGCGGACGTGGTCTTCACTAAAGTTGTCTTCTGGGATATTCTCGACGACTATTGTTGTATTTGAGTGGTCATGGGTGGGACCGTCGGCTGAATAGGGCGATCTAGAGCCGCGTGCTTTAGGCAAATGCCCGGACCCGGACCGGCCTCCTCGAGATGTAGAGGCTGGCCCGAAATGAATATCGGAATGAGTTTCGGACTGAGCCATCATATGTTCCGGCCTGGTGTTGGTGAGGATGGCATTGTTGGGGTCGTATTCTGACCCAAAGTTGGTCAGTTAAAATTGCCTGTGAATTCTGGCGCAGACACGAGGGTTTCAGAAGCCAAGAGACCTGCGCGGGTTTCTGCCACCCGACAATGGCTTCATCGCCAAGGTAAATTGGATTTACGTACCTTCCGATGTCAACATTGCTTCCGCAGGGTGGTAGAAGACGGACTCGCTCCCGTGATCAAAGGGGCACGCCTGGCCCCTTGCACAGATGCCTTTTGTGTCAAAGTCCCGACACCTTTTCCGTCTCGGGCCGCCTTGTTGCCGCCGATTCCCTCCGTGGGGTGTTGGCTCCTGAACGGGCAGAACGGGGATCCCAAGTGCTTGCCATTGCCGCATCATTGAGCCGACGAGATCATTAGGGTCCAATGGCGGTAGCTGCGGGATATACCTGAGGCCCGTGCCGGGGAACGAGGATTTTGCAGCACCGGATCCACCTGCCCCAAGATGCATGTATCCACTGTCGACGAGTCCATGACGACCACCTCTGCCGCCTCGCCGAGACAACTTGCCGCCGCGCCCATCCGGATAACTATATGGATCATCGAGCCCGTTTGGGTGGTCTGTCTCGCCGCGTTCGTGATAGGTGCGTTTCCGTGACATCGAAGGGCCGGTCGGCGCTTCGAGGCCGTTGACATTCTGGGATACATAGGAATTGGTGTTCGGGTTCGGGGGCTGATGCGTTTGGGAGAACAAGGCGGGCGGTTGCGATTTCGACTGCGATTTGTTGAGGTATGTCTTGAATGCGATGGCCTTGAAAACGTCGTCAACGAATCCTGCCGAGTCTGCCCGTATAAGGTTAGTTGGTTATTGGCTGGGCAAGAGCTTCTTGGCATCGAGGAAAATGGACCTACCCTCCTGTAAGAAGTCATGTGTCTCTTGCTCACAGAGCTTCCGAATGGATTCAAGGTCGCCTTCATGTCGCAACAGGGCAAGAACGTAATCGGCCAGGACATCCGCGTCCGCATCGGACCTGAAAGAAAAAAAACAAGCCAATATGTGCAGTTAGCAGCCGGGTAAGGTATCAATCTCGACGGGAGCCAGGTAAAGAAAGGTGTAGATGGGATAGGGTGGCCGTACGTGTTTTCCAGCCGCTTCACGATCCACGCCTTGAGCAGAGGCGCGTCCTCCTCCAAGAACAACATCCTTCCTTGAGTGGTGAAAGGTATTGAGCCTGCCTCGTCGTGATCAAAGATCGGTATTCATTGGCGACCGCCGCGCGACCAGTCGGTGAATATGAATAATCAAAACGTTGAAGACGTCGGCAGGCCGGATAGACTGGAATACGGTTCGCGAGTTGCGTTTAATGGTTTTTTTTTCGCTGGGATGGGATGGATGACTTCAGCTGGCGATGGGGGTGTCTGGATGAGATAGCGTGATGCAAGGCAGGTTCGAGCTGTAGGGTAGGGAGTATCAATATCAAGCACGACAATAATCACGCTGCTGAATACCATCTGTTTTGTTCACTACTGATTGTTCTGAAGCTGCGAGACTTCAATCGTTAATGCAATTGCCCCGTCATTTAAATAGAGTATTTCTCGATAGAAAACATCTATATCAAAATACAAAAGAGTCACGTGACCAAGTTAAGGATTTGTATTCTGAAATGTCGTCATCACAAATTGTGTTTATCGTCGAAAAGTCGTGATCTCTGCAGCGGCCATGGGAAAGAAGGAAGGGCACTTCCGGAGTATATCGGCTTTTTAGCAAGTCATAGCCCACGCTTCGAGTGATATCATAATGACAGTTGGTTTTTCTTGTTGAAAAGTTTTCTCCATTCCTGAAATGCCTATCCGAAACACATGTCCGGTGCCGTGATGATGCCCAACGTCTATGCTGGACAAATAAAAAGGAAACAAAGAGGGGGCGGAGAGCAATTGTTGCAGGACGGTCATCCTACTACGCCTTGTCTCCGTTCGTGATTCCGTTGGCATGACCG
This sequence comes from Tympanopsis confertula, assembly GCA_026745395.1. Taxonomy (NCBI): domain Eukaryota; kingdom Fungi; phylum Ascomycota; class Sordariomycetes; order Coronophorales; family Scortechiniaceae; genus Tympanopsis; species Tympanopsis confertula. The sequence continues at coordinate 844,594 of JAOYNU010000004.1, read as the reverse complement.
CTGGTGGTACTGCTCTCGACCTCCTTGTCCAAGTCCTTCACCGCAAGACCGTCGAATAGCTCAAAAATGGCATGGCTTTGCCGAAAATCGTTGTTGACTATGACATTGTCAGCAAATGCGACCCAGAGAGGAGGGGGTCCGGACGAGGATGTGCACATACCGACGTTGACCAGGTACCAGTCCTTCATGACGCGCTCAATCACGAGCCTGCTAGGGGTTCCCGCGTCATAGCACGCCGCCCAGTCCATGCCCAACCTAAAGGCCTCGTCTTTCCAGGCCAGGAAACTTACGCTCTCGACGATTGTCGGTTGAACGATCTCCTTGCCGGGGAATACACCCCACGTCACGGCGTTGGGACCGTCACTTTGCGCGTTCGTCTTGAACCCACCGTTTTTGGTGACGGCATAGTAGGTGATGTCGGGATGCCTTTCCATGCGCGCCGAGACCTCGGGGAAAATCTCGGGCGGGATCAGCAGCTCGAGGTAGGCCTTCTGGTAGACGTAGCCGTTTGGCGGGCCCCAGCCGTGGACAGGGTGGGAGGACTTGACGCCGTCGACAGCCGGCTGAGAGTTGATGGTCAGGAATCCACGTTGGTTCAGGGTGACCAATGCGTCCTTTATAGAATCGGCTTCGCTGGTCAAGGAGGATTCACTCCAGGGCAACGTCTCGACCTTGTTGGTGAGGTAGCGCACGAACAGATCGGCAACATCGCCGATGGACTTTGGCTGCCCCCATTTCTTGCGGTTCGCCTCGTTGGTCCCGGTCAGGCCAATGCCGTACGCGTCGATCTCCCCAAAAGCAGGGGACCGAGAGTCGCCCCAACGTCCGTTGGGAAACTCGTCCCAGTCTTGTGTGCGCAGTATGTAGGACCTGTTGCGGTTTCTCCAGAATATCGGGCGCACGTCCTCGTCGCGACGACCGAGGCCTTTTGACTTTTTCCAAGGTAGCGGATGCGCAAGTGGACGCTCAGCACTCGGCAGCCAGTCGAGATCCTCAAGAACCATCTTGGTGGCCTGGGCGAGGTTCATGGTGTAAAAGTGGAGGTGTTTGATCCCAGCAGCCAGGATTTTGCGGCACATGTCGGCGATGAGGGTCTTGCCGATCTCGCGAACCGCGCTGTCGTCGTTCTTGACGGGCTCGAGGGCCGCGAGCCATTCGGGCGGAACACGGACGTTCATGTGGTTGACCCGGCGGAGGAAGCTGGCGTAGGTGGCGATGGGCATGATTCCTGGCACAATGGGGACTGAGACGCCGCGCTCGCGTGCCCGACCGACCCAGCGTACGAAATTGTCGACGTCGTAGAACATTTGCGTGACGATGAAGGTGGCGCCCGCGTCGACCTTTTCCTTGAGGTGATCCAGCAGCAAGTCCTCGTCCTTGTTGTCGTCGCAACCCTCTGGGTATCCAGCCACGCCAATGTCAAAGTGGTTGCCGTACTTCGCCCGGATATGTGACACCAGATCCCTTGCGTATCGGAACCCGTCGTCGACGGCCTCCCACTTGTCCTTGTCTCTTGGCGGGTCGCCGCGGAGAGCCAGGATGTTTGTGCACCCGGCCTTGTAGGCCCTGCGAAGGGCATCGTCTATACGTTCGTGGCCCATGTCTGTGCAGGTCAGATGCATACATGTCTCGAGCCCGTGAACGGCCTGCGCCTGAGTGACCATTTCACAAGTCAGTTCGGCGATACGCCCACCAGCGCCCCATGTGATGTCGATGAACTGCGGACCGAGGTCATACATGCGTTCCATGCGATCGTAGAGGTTCTGCACACCCTGCGCCGTCTTGGGTGGGAAGTACTCGAAGGAGAAAGAGGGGCGGGAGGTCCGCTCCGCCTCGGCGAGCATGTCCTTGATGTACATCGTGATGCTAGGGTGATGAGGAGACTGCGAAGTATTCTATAATCTCGGAACTAGGAAGCCCAGGCTGATCAGGTGCTGGCCGAGAGCGTGGAGGGGCAAAGCAGGAGAAGCTCGCGGACGCACAAACGAAACGATGGAAGTCTAGTCTGGTCTATTAATAAAAGAAACGATGAAGAAAAAGCTATGCTTGGGCGTGGTGGAGAAGGGAGAGGGGGAGGAAAAGGTGCTTGCTGTCAAGGTTGTCGAGGCAGACAGACGTTATGCACGCATCTATTTCACCTTTTTTTTTTCTTCTGTTTTTTCTGGTAGCATCTTCCCCCACATGTTTTTTTCCCGCCCCCGACCCCCCCACCACCCGATTCTCGGTCACCGCCAGATCCGCAGGGTCGCTTTCAACATCCACTGCTTGGCTGTACGGAGGTGCCGTTCAAAACTATCGCCCCCCCCCCTGTCATATGGTTCGTGCCTGACAGCTGTATTAGCTGTAATATCAGCTGGTGTAGTGCTTTTATTACTGTATAAAATTCGATTACCCCTATAGATAGTGAGGTAATAGCTTAGATAATTACTATATTACTATAGAATATACTATACTAGCTTATTCGTACTATAAGCCAGCTGTCAAGCACGATCTCAACGACAGGGGGGGGGGCGATAGTTTTGAATGGCACCTCCGTACAAGTTTCATGACTTGTTTGCCCAGTCATTCATATTCAAGTTCTTGCTTGCTCGTTATACAGCAGGGATACCGGTGTTGCGAGCCAGAGTATGCGAGATAACATCAAAGGTATCTATCTGGGCGACTGGAACCAATGGCAGTTTGATTTGCTACGTTGGCTGGCCATTTGAATCAATCGCCCTTGGGCAGTATGCGATGCACATAAGATGGAATTGCGTCTCGTTTTCTGCCACATCCTGGCAGATAGAATGCAAGAATCCGATGTCTAGATAACCCAGCAACTCGAATTGATACGTGTTGATTAACAAATTTTGAACAAGGTTCTCTCGCGAACAAAGGAGCTCCCTCATACGATGTATACAGTAACTACAGTGACATATGCCATATTCCTCCTGTCCTTCTGCAAAACTGCTGGAATTAAGTGACTTTATTGTGACTGCGTTCAATATGATGCCAAAATCAGTGCTCTTAACCCAGTACTTCCTACCTTTTTATTCTACACAGCGCCCAGGAAGCTTATGAGTACAATGAATATTCATTCAAGTTTCAAGGGCACGTGAGTACTCTCTCAAGATACCTCTTTCCCAATACTGACGGCAGTTGGCCTTTACGTGATGGGATCCCTTGTTCCTTCCAGCATTATCGGGCAGGTTAGGTAGGCAGGTAATTCGTGCCTTATCTGGGTGCCCATTCTATTCACCTCGCCCAACTTCCTGGTCTGGCCAGTGTTTTCTTGCAGTGTTGTCTTGTTGTCTCATTCTCATCCGTATGGGTCCGCCATCCTCAACATCACTACTTTCGTCTCTTTTCAACATCAGCAGCATATGTGCGTTGAACCTCGAAACTTTTTCATCATCACCAACAGCATCATCAGCATAACAAGAGGAAACAGACTGTCCGAGAGACCGTTAGCAGGGCCCAGGGAAAATATCAATCGCTTGGTGTCATACCAGAGCAGTACGACACTCGCTCGCCACTATGACGGTGCAGCTATTCTGCTAACACTTGCCCCCATGACCTCAGGGCGGGCGGCAATGAGTATCCGTATCAATAATACTATCGGCCGGCCCGAACCCCACGTCCCCATCCAAGGGCTGCAGAAAGTCGCCATTGCCAATGAAAATGACAATCAAACTACCCCGTTGATGTCAAGTCTCCATTCTGATCACGAACTCGACGACAAGAACGGGTCTCGTCACAACATGAAACATCAATGGCCAACCCGTATGGCAGACCATGGCAATCAAGAGAACAAATTGGGGTCTTTTGGCAACAGCTACGATGAAAATGAAGTAAACGACGACGGGCGTGCGGATCATGGATCTTTTGGTCGAAACAAGTTGACGGCAGGCTCTGCATCGGGTTTCGGGCTCCCCTTTGTCGCCTGGGGCTTTGCTCACCCCCACAAGAGCCCGGAAGGAGCAGACGAAGAGAGGGATGCAGCTCACGAGAAGCACGAACTTGACTTTCTCAAGGACCGTCTACAGCATTCCGATATCGCTTCCAGACCCGAATCCAAGAATTTTGAGGTTCTCAAAGGATTGTTCACTCGCAAGTCTTGCACGCCGCCGTCAGCCGCACAAATCGAAACCTGTCATCCAGTAAAGATGGCAATCGACGAGCCAACCCAGAAACATCTATCGGTGCCGGAAATTGCCCGGATGCTCGGCGCTCATACTCGCGTTCAAAGCACTGCTTCCTCCGAATATCCTACCGAAGGTATGCTGTCACCCATAACATCTTCGTCCGTATGTTCGGCTCGTCACCGTGTTGGCCCGACCGTACTGGCCGATTATGACATATACCCATTGTCGTTGGATGCGGCAAAAACCGACCAGGTGTTGGAGATGTCGTCGGGCTCCTAGGAGGATGTTTTGGTGCACAGCGAAGACACTTTGGACCAAGAACCAGAGAATATACCCAAGTGCGAACCAAAGGATGTGGCTGGTGAACCTACGGGCATGCTCCTACATAGGCAGATGGGATCGGACGATATTACGCCGCCAAAAGAGGACGAACTACAGGCTGAGGCTCAGAGCCCTGCTGAGCATATGGTTGCGAATATGACCCGGGCGGAGTGGGCACGGCATCAGGCTCATGGCAATGCCGCCAGACAGACCAATTTACACCGCAAAGCCTCAACATGCTCCCGCCCTGGGAGGCGCGCTGATTACGAGCATGATTTTAATTCCTTTACGGGATCGTATTCCCTGAGAGTCGAGGGCATCTCAGAGGAATCACTCTATTTGACATACGATTCCGCAAATGATTATATACGTCGCATCCCAGTCCGGACCTCGTCCAAGGGTCGGATCTTGGCCAACACTGGACTCCGCAAGCCACCAAGCTCACTGATCGGGAGGCGACGAGGGCGACGAGGGAGACGCTGGCCGTCCTTCCTATCCCTTCGTTCTCGCAAATCATATGTGTCCATAGCTCCCACCACCATGTCAGCGCCGGAATACGCCGGCGACATGGAGGCCACCCAGTTCGAGATTCTGTCTTCAAACTGGTGGGACAGAATCAAGGTGAGAGGCCAGAAGGTTTGGAAACATACGCAGGAGAGAGTCGAATCAATGTGCGAAAAGCTGCTGTTGCGCAGGCGCGTCAAAACAAGATGGGGCCGCCACCACAAAAAGGCCAAGAGAAACTAAGGTGGCCATGAGCACGTAGAGCCAGGGAATAAGAACTTCTGGGATATTGGAGGGGGGATGTATGGGCGGCCTGGAGTCGAAAAACAGACGATTGGAGCATCAGGGGCATCAGAGAGATGCCCGGTATAGCATAGCTGATTGACGCACGTTCGCTTATTTGTGTCTTGGGCTAGATTTGTGCCAGCACTTGGGTTGCAAACGATATCACCTTATTCCCGCCCCCCCAAGTTAACTGCAGCGCCGTTTGCCGCTCATGCTCCTCATCCAGCGCTGTCGCGGTCCCCCTCACTCTCCTCCATTCTATAGAGCTCAGCCCTATATAGCACCTCGTAACTGTTGACGTCTACTTGTGCCCAAAGGCACAAACTTCTCGGTTCGTGGCTCCTGCTCCCCTTTGGTGGGACTCGGCCTGTTTCGACCACCTGTCGAGACCTCGGCAATTGCAAGGCTTCAGCTTGGGAGTCCTGTCGCTGTAGCTGAAACAGACAGCCATGCACTGTACTATGTTATGCTGTGCTCGGCCAAGGCCAATCGCGGCCTAGTGGTGGGGCCGGCCGAGGCCCACTCCGGCCCCCGTGCGGCCCAGCTCCGACGGCACAACCTCGATGTTGGTTTGGAAGCGCCCCAACTTTCCGTTGATGAAGAGCCAAACGCTCACCAAGGTTGAAGCTAAACGATAGCAAAAAAAAAGTCATTAGTTGTGGCGCGTCCAAAGGCAGCCAGTCGCCCAGGCCTGGCGCGTGCGTTGGTGATGAAGATGGAGGAGATAAATAGATGCACATACATATAAAGACATATGTACGGAGTATAGGGCAAACTGCCCCACCGGGCGTCTAAACTAGTATGCCGTCGAAGCGCGCCGAGCGTGTGGAGTCTCTGCCCAGACAACATCATGGCAGGATGGAGTAAATGGCCGGCATTGCCGACTTTTGCACCATGCAAATATGAAACTCGTTTCTTCGGTCATAATATAGAATATACATGACCCACCAACGGAGCCGGCGTCTTTGAAACTCCGATCCCGGATACGAGGCCCTGTCTGCCTGCCAAGAGAGTGGCCAAATTGACGGTCGCCATATCGGCCTCATGGGTCCTGAATTTCGAGGCCAGTCAAGCTCAACCGACTACGGCTTGACAGACCACCAGGTAAAAATGATAGGTTGATCTTGTCCGTTAAAGGTGAGGATCTTCCCCGAAATACTCGTTCGCGATTACAACAACATACACACAAACACACACATACATCCCTGTCTGCGTGCAGATCAAGGCCGGCTTCTGTCCCATATTCAACTCGTCTATTAGTTATATTAAAGTCGTTATTTTTTTTAGAGCCCATCATGAGGTTCCTGGCACTCACATCGCCTCTCCTTCTCTTCCTTTTGTCCATTTCTTCCCTCGCCTCCGCCAGCAACCTCTTCCGCTCCGTCCACCGGCGAGCCCCTGCGGTTGCCCACATCTCCGATGGCGAGATGCACCCGGGAACGTACCCACGCGCCACGCGGCTGGCCGACAACAGTCTCCTCGGGGCTGTCAGCTTCAATGATGGCGTTACTACCAATCTCGTAACGATACGTTCTGATGATGACGGCCAGACCTGGACCCCCCACGGCATCATAGATACGGCGCCGTCGGACCAGAGAGACCTCGACAACCCATTCATCATCGAGATCCCAGAAGAGGGTCGCCTTCTCGTCGCTTTCCGCAACCATGACCGCGTCGTGGGCCAGCCCGGAAAGTACAGTTGGTACCGCATCACGCTGTGCGAATCACTGGACGGGGGCGCCCACTGGCAGTTTGTCACGCAGGTGCGCGAGAACGCGGCGGGCGCAGACCTGGACGGGACCTGGGAGCCGTTCATGCGGCACGCCGCCGACGGCAAGACCATCCAGATGTACTACTCGCACGAGAACAATGCGGGCGACCAGGACAGCATCCTCCAAAAGGCCATCAACTCTGACGGCAAGGGCTGGGCCACGTGGACGGAGCCCAAGGTGGTGACGGGCGGTGGCCTCACCGCGCGTGACGGCATGACAGGCGTGGCTGAGCTAAACGGCAGGCTGTACATTGTGTTTGAGAGCCAGCCGGACGGCCACTTCCAGATCTTCATGATGGAGAGCGGCGACGACGGCGAGACATGGGAAAACAGGCGCGTCATCTTCAGCCCGACGTGCGCCGACGTATGCAACGCCGGCGCACCGCAGATCGTGACTGTCGGGGACAAGCTGGTGGTCAGCTTCATGACGGACGAGGACGGCCCGTACAATATCTGGGCCGGGAGCGGCAGCGCCAAGCTGATTTCGAGCGGAGATGCCGGCGCGACATGGAGCGGCGCAACGCTTGTGAGCGGCGCGGGCAGCTTGTGGCCGGGCCTACTGAGGCTCGACGATGCCAATTTCCTAATCATGTACCAAGCTCCGACTGGTACGGCGACGGCAGCAAGGTTCTCGGTGGCGTAGGGGCTGTTTGATGTCCCGCGGGCTCCACCAGCATGTTTCCTTTGTATATGTTTATGGTATCAATTTACCTGGGGCGCAAAACAGAACAGTTGTAACAAACAAAGATCTGGGGGGAACAAACAGAAGAGCCTTAAAATAAAGGCTAGGGTAGTAGAATAGAACGTCTTAAAATAGAGACTAGATAATATTATGGACTTAGTTAGTTAATTAAAAACTAACTAAACTATCCAGGGTTAACTACTTATTTATATAAGGTCTCTTATTAATAATCTCTACGTAATATAGCCCTATAGTACCTTCTTTACGAGTTAAGTATATTAGGGGGTAATAAAAAATACGTACTTATACGCTTATATATATAAATTATAATATAGATAATAGACCGCTTTACTATCCCTATTATAGTTATTAGCTTTAATAAAATTACTATTACTATTATAGTTATTATTACTATAATAGAAATTAAATAAGTTAGAATACTTACTAGGATAGTTACTATAGAGTAGGCCTAAATATCTAAGCCTATAGGGAAAACTATAGAAATCTATATTAAAAAAACGGGGATATTCTTATATTAGTTTAAGGAGATATACTATATAAGTATAAGTTAGCGAGAGATTATAAAGTTTAATTAATAAGGGCTTATACTTATAGATACTAATACTTAATTTTAATATCTTTTTCTACCTAGGCCTTAAACTACTAGGTATAGCTTATAGTAGTAGGTCTATATAAGATACTTTTTTATATAATAATTATCTCTTCGCTTCTCTTATATACTAAATCTATAAACTATATAAAGGCGTAATTAATTATAAATTTTTAATTAATAAGAGTAAGTATAATTAGTCTATATATATTCTTATTATCCTATAAAGGTAATTAAACTATTAATTGTTGACGGCGACGCGCTGCAAATAGTAGTTTAGGGTGCCGATAGACTTTTATTAATTAGATAACGAGAGTAAGCTAAAACGAAGCTCTTATAGGATCTAAAGTAGGGCTTCCTAGCTTATAATATAGTTATATACCTATAGTATAACCTCTTAGGTTTAATAGGTTTTACCTTATAATATTACTTTTTTTCTCTCCTCTTCTTACGGTATTAAACCTCTTTTATCGTACTTTTAAGCGCCTAGTTCTTATTAGATAGTACTTTTTCGGTCTATTATTCTACTATATACTCCCCTATTTCGCTTCTTAGTCGTCTAAAACTATAGTACTTTCGATATTTTTTAGGCTTATAGGAGTAAGGGTTTTATAATTTACTTATTTTACTTATATAATATATTTATTTCGCCGTTTTCCTACGTATAGGATTACCTCTACTCGGAATTCGTATTCTCTATCGACTATAATTAGTAGGGTTATCTTATCGTAAAGCTATTACGATAGTAGACTTCTATATTCTACTAAATATAAGAGGTCTAAATAGAAGCGATTATAAATACTAGTAGGGATATTTAGTTTATAGATATTCGGTATAATTATATTTATAATAGTATATTTCGTATATAACTAATCTAGTTTCTTACTTAAGTACCCCGTTTAAATATTTCTAAAATCTAATTATACTTAATAGCCTATTTTAAAGTTCTTAGTAGTATATCTATATTAATTAGCTTATTTTTCTATTACTTATTAGCTATTTACGAGAATAGTAGCTACTTATTATTAGACTTAGAGCTTTAAAATTATACTTTTAGTTATAGCGTATTTATTACTAGTTTAGCTCTAATTTTCGTCTATTTAAATCGGTTCTATATTATAATTATAAATAGTAAAGAAAAGTAAAACGCCTTTTCTCGTATACTAGGGCCGGTTACTAAAAACTAATTAAACTATTAGTAACTATATAACCTAGTCCTATTAACTAAAAATAATATAGTAATATAAGAATTACTATACTTCTTAATTTATCCTTTTAGTAGTACTATTAGTTTATAGATAGTAGGCGGTTAAGAGCTTTTTTTCGATTTTTAGTAGTTCGTAGAAGCGTTTCTAAAAGCCGTTAATCTATTACCCTCCTCTATCCGAGACGATTAATTCGGGGGGTCTATAGTATACGCAGAGTTATTATTTTTAATTACTGATTACTGATTACTTTCTTCGATTACTGATTACTTTCTTCAGTGATTACTTTTTTACTGATTACTGAAGAAAGTAATCAGTGATTACTTTTAATTACTAATTACTTTCTTCGATTATTATAATCAGTAATCGATTACTAATTACTTTTAAAAAATAGATTATTACGTAAGCTAGCTTAAAAAATAGAGAAAAATTTTACGATTATAGCTAGTGACTTTTTATTACGTAATATTTAATAAATAAGAAGATATTTAGATTTAAAGATATATATATTATATTATAATATTTAAATTAGTAGAGAGTTATATTATATAACTCTCTAGTATATATAACTTATATATAGTATTACTTATATATATTAACTAGTATTATAAGTATATATATACTAGGTCTTATACGAAAAGTAGGGCCTATAAGAAAAGTAGGGCTTATAAGAAATGTAAAGGGTTAAGACCCTTCTAAATCCTCGGCTATACCCTCGCTAATCGCACGTAGCCCTATATATAGATTAGTTATTAATTATATAACCTTTTTAACGTTATCTAATACCCTGTTATTTTCGCCGCCGTCTAATTCTACGAATACTAGTTAGATCGATAAGAAAATACTACCTCTAGAACTAGGAGAACTTAAGCGTTTTAAAGAATTTATTTTCGACTTAGTAGTTTAATTATCGAACTAGTAATCGATAGTAATATATTCCGGAACCCTAGTATAGGGAAACCTTAAGCCTAAGTACTAGCTTCCTACTAGTTTTCTAATAGTATAAGATATTATCTAAATACCGTATTTCTAAGTACTAAGATATATTACTAGCTTCTTTTATCGAATTTAGACTTAAGTTTAGGCTTATAGAACCGTACGGACTTCTCTAGACCCCCTAAGGGTTCTTCGCTATATATAAAAAACCCTACGCCTCCTATAGGGTCTTTTTCTTCTTTCTCCTCTCTTTAGTTTAGAATATAATCTTATTTTATATAAAAAGGATTACCTCTTACGTAGACTATTATATTATTCTAAACTCTTTTAAGAACCCTAAAAAGCCCTAGACGATATCTAGGCCCCCTAGAACTCTAGAAAAAGTCCTAGACGATATCTAGGCCCTAAGACTCTCTACGTAAAGCCCTAGACGACTTCTAGGCCCCCTTAAACTTTACGAATTTCCTAGAACCCTTCTTCGTTTCTTAGAACTCTTCTAAGTTCTTCTTTTTCGTATTCTAAAATTAGAACTCTCTATTTAGTAGAATTTCCTAGGAAATAGAGTACGCTTTATAATAAATTATTATTCTAATAAGGATTTTACGATCTAGAGACTTTTAAGAATCCTAGAATTCTAGAAAACCCCCCGAGACCCTACGATAAACCCCTCGAATACCTAAGCCTAGTATTTAGCCTATTTAAAGGCTAATAAAAATAGGATAGCCGCCTCGTAAACTATATAAGAAGAGGTTATCCGGAATCTATAAAATTAACTCTAAAAAGCCCTTAGGGCCCTAGCCCTTCTAGCCTCTCTAGTACTAGAATAGGCTAGGGCTTTTAAGAATTCCCGGCCTAAAAAGGCCCTCCCCGATATCCCCTATTTTACGAGAAAATAGAAGGATTTTAAAACTTAGGTCCTAGAAGCCCGAGCTAAAGTTAGTATTAACGGAGATTTTATCGGTACCCTTTTCGCTTAGTTCTATTATCTTTATAGTAGGATAGAATCCTTAGTTTAGTTTTATATATCTATTTATATTTAAAATATAGAAGAGTAAAAGCTCGTAAACCTTTCGAATCTATTAGCCTATTTAGAGTCTATTTATATAGATTTTAATAAAGTAATTAGGGCTTAAAATAAACTCTAAGAAAAAAAGATAAAAGAATAAAACTTATTTACTTTTTATTTTCCGAAATTCTAATACTTTTTTACTAAAGCCGAATTTATAAATACTTTAAAAGGCGTAAAAATCTCGTATTTAGAAGGAAATATCTCTCTAGATTTCTAAAAGGCTTTAATCGGCTAAGAAAAACCCTAGACTTATACTTTATATATTAGGACCTTTTTAGTATTTACTTTAGACTTAGAAAGCCTAGCTTATTATAAGAAGTATTACTCCTCCTCTTATACCTCGCCGAACCTCCCCTAAGCTTTTACTAGTTAGTTATAAATTTAAAGGTCTTTCTAGACTATTTAGAGCTCCTATAAAGACCTTATAAACTAAGAACTCTCTTCTAGGATCTCTAAAAACTACCTAATTTTAAAAGAAAAAAAAAAGAAGTTCTAATTTAATCTCTATTTCTATTACGCCTAGAAAGGCTACTTATATACCTCCTACTTTATAGCTTTAATTTAAACCCGGGCTTATACTAAAAACCCTATTCTAGCCCTAGAAGAGCCCCGGATATCTAGGGCTATTCGAGAAACTCTAGCTCTTATTATAAAAGCCCTTATAAAAGCCGCGAAAATTAAGATAACTTTTAAAATAATAGAGATCTTCTCGGATAATTTAGAAAATTAGGAATTAGAAAAAGAATAATTTTAAATTAAAATCTCGATTTAAAGTCTTTAGAACTTTTAGAAATCCCTATTAAACCCCCGGCTTTTTTATAAGAAAAGGGTACTTATATAGATACTATTATAAATAATAGATCTAATATAAAACCCTTTATTAACTCTAGTTATTTTAATTTTATTATAATATCTAATAAATCTTTTATTAAATATAGAATTACCTTTTACCTAATATAGCCCTATTATTTTTAATAAATCGTAGATTAATTTAAAAAATTTTAACTTATTATATCCTAAATAGCTTATTTTATATTAAATATAAGTAGGTTTCGCGATAGTATTTAGGCTTATATAATCCCCGGATAGTCTAATCTTATATTTTAAGAAAAAGGTAATTATAGTTCTACGACGCCTCTCTTTACCCTACTACTAATACTATAATTATCCGAAGACTTTTTAGGTTTAAAATATCTATAGTACTAATATCTATAGATACCGAAATTATTTAAGTTTCTTCTATTAGTTTTAAAACCCTATTAATTAGGGCTTTAAAAGAAAAACTACTTATATATATTATCTCGGCTTCCCTTATAGATATTTAGAAAGCCCTCGCTATTAAAGAAGAATAAGATTTTTATCTTAAAGCTTTTACCTAATTACTCCTTATTATCGAAGTTTTCGATAAAAAGAAAGCTAAAAAACTACTACTTTCTCGCCTTAATCTAGATTATAAAATAAACCTATTTCCGGATATTATTATTCCGAAGATACTTTTATATTCGATATCTAGAGAAGATCTTCTAGTTCTACGGAAGACTTTATATAAACTACTAGATTAGGGATTTATAATTACTTCTTCCTCGTTATCTATTACTCTAATTCTTTTTATAAAAAAAACCCGGAAATAGCTTATATTTTTATATAGATTATTAAAAGTTAAATACTATATCGAAATATAATACTTATCCGATACTTTTTATATCGGAGACTTTATAGTAAATAACTAATTCTAAATAAATTTCTAAAGTCGATATTATATTAACTTTTTACTATTTCCGGATATATAAAGAAGACGAGTAGAAAATAGCTTTTAGAACTAGATTAGGATTTTTCGAATAACTAATTACTTTTTTTAATCTATCCGGTACTTTTACTTTATTCTAATAATATATAAACGATACTTTTCGTAAATACTTTAATATTTTCTACTTTACTTATTTAAATAATATTATTATTTACTCTAATAAATCTAAAGAGGATTACTATTAAAAAGTCTATTCTATAATCTCGAAACTCTCCGAAGTAGGCTTATTATTAGATTTCTTTAAATTTAATTTCGAAACCCTAGTAATTAAGTATTTAGGCTTTATAATCGAATTTAAGGTAAGTATAAAAACTAATTTTAAAAAAATAAAAACTATTTAAGAGTAAAAACCCCTAAAGACTATAAGAAAAGTATAAGGTTTTTTAGGATTTACGAACTACTATAGGGTTTTTATTAAAGACTTCTTAGATATTATTAAACCCTTTATAAATCTAATTAAAAAGGATACCCCTTTTAAATAGACTATAAACTACTAGAATACTTTCGAGAACCTTAAAGAAACTTTTATTAATTCCGAGATACTAGTTAGCTAGGATCCTTCTAGACTTACGGCTATAGAAGTAAATACTTCTAGTTATATTTTAAAAAGTATACTTATATAGTAAGACCTCGAAGACCTCTTCTAGAGATTTATAGGATATTATACGAGAAAGCTATCCCCTACCGAAATTAATTACCTTATATATAATAAAGAACTTCTATTTATTATATTAGAGATTAGAGATTAGTATTCTAAGCTTAAAAGTATAGAGTTTATAATCTATATAAATTACCTAAACCTAGTCTATTTCTAGATCCGGTAATATCTATCTAAATATTAGATATAATAAGGAGAAGAACTATCCGAATTTAGGTTTAAATTTATCTACCGGCCTAGTACTATATAAGTCTTTTCCGATACCCTCTCTAGAAGAGATTAAGATTTTCTAAAGGATACCTCTAACGATAGGATATCTAGTAGAACCTATTAACTACTATTTAACCTTTCTAATACCTTAAAAGGGTTAAAAATAAAAGTTAAAACTATATAGATATCCGATAGTAATTCTAGACCCGAAAACGAGCTTTTTTCCGCCTCCGAACTCGCCGACCCTCCTAAAACCCCTTTCGAAGACTTAGAACTATTAAATCTATAGTTAAAAGGTCTAGAAAAAAACCCTAAATATTAAAAATTTCGGTAAGCTATTTATAAGGGTAACCGGTAATTCCCTACTAGTTAGGGTTTACTAATATCTATATCCGAGTATTTTATCGATATAGAGAACTATTTAATATAGAGAGACCGAATCTAGATACTTTTTTTTAAGTACTTTAGAACTAAGATTATCTAATAAATCTATAACTCCCCTACTACCGGCTACCCCGGTAGAGAAATTATAAGAGATCTAGTTTCTAGGTACTATATATAGCCGGGTCTATCCTCTAATATACGCCGTTTTATACGGAACTACTAGATCTATTTATAAAATAAGGTCTAGAGAAATTAGAAAAAAGGTCTTCTAAAACCCCTATTTATTCTAGAATAATCCTAGTAAGAACTATCTATAGATTTTATAGTAGACCTCCCCGAAACGCCTAATAGGTCTACTATACTAGTAGTTATAGATAGACTTATAAAAAGCCCTATATTTATACTTATAAAGACGATAAAGGCCCCGGATATCTTTTACGCTTTCCTATAGTATATCTACGTATACTATAGATTCCCCTACGCTATAGTTTCCGATAGAAGACCCTAGTTTACCGGTTTATTCTAGAAAGAGGTTTACTAGTCTCTAGGAATTTAGAGGTATTTATTTATAGCCTTTTATCTTTAGACCGACGGATTTATAGAATATTTAAATATAGAACTAGAGGTTTATTTATAGATATTCTACTTATTTATCTAAAATAACTAGGATATATTATTACCTAGTATAAAATTCGCCTTTAGTAATTAAAAATTTATATCTACCGGATTCTCCTTATTCTTCTTAAACTATAAATACTACTTCGAGACCCTAGAACCTAATATAGGGTTTTCTACCGGACTTACTATATCCCCGGCCGAAAAGGGGTATAAATAAGTTAGAAAACTAAGAGATTATTACGATATAGTAGTAATAGCGATAGTAGATATTTAAGAAACTTAAGAAAAATATACGAACCGGTTATAATAGGCCTCGGAATCCTATAAGATAAGGGATAGAGTTCTACTATATTTAAAAAATATTAGAATTATTAGACCCTCGAAGAAATTAAACTAGATAACCCTATTATATAAGGTAGTAGTTCTAATAGGATTATACGCTATTTATATCGATACCCCCCCTAGAATCTACCCTATTTTCTATATAAATTTTCTATATTAAGTTTCCGAAGACCTACTTCTTTCTTAAGATATAGCTTACCCGGAACTACCCCTTATCTAACTATTAGAAGCTTTTAACGACTATATCGAAAAGTAGTAGATTATAGAAAAGATCTTATAGTACTACCGAGCTAGAAATAGTTATTTTAGTATTCTAATTAAGTAGAAAAGTTATATAGAACCTACTAAAAAACCCCTAGAAGATTTTCTAAATACCGAAGCTCTAGATATCTATAAATCTAGTCTTTTAGAAGTCTAGTAGGCTACGAAACCCTAGAAAAAGGGGGGGAGAGAGGGGCTAATATAAAAGGTTAAGACTTTTCTAAAGCCTCGGCTATACTCTTACTAATCGTACGTAGCCCTATATATAGATTAATTATTAATTATATAACCCTACTACCGGATACCCTAGTAGAGAAGTTACGAGAGATCTAGTTTCTAGGTACTATACGTAGCCGGGTCTATCCTCTAATATACGCCTTTTTACGCGGAACTACTAGATCTATTCGTAAAGTAAGGTCTAGAGAGATTAGAAAAAGGGTCTTCTAAAGCCCCTATCTATTCCGGAACGATCCTAGTAAGAACTATCTATAGATTTTATAGTAGACCTCCCCGAAACGCCTAACGGGTTTATTATACTAGTAGTTATAGATAGATTTACGAAAAGCCCTATATTTATACTTATAAAGATAATAGAGGCCCTAAATATTACCTATACTTTCTTATAGTATATCTACGTATATTACGGACTCCCCTATACTATAGTTTCCTATAGAGGACCCTAATTTACCGGTTTATTCTAGAAAAAGGTTTACCGGTTTCTAGGAATTTAGAGGTATTTATCTACGGCCTTTTATCCTTAAACCGATAGATCTACGGAATATTTAAATACGGAATTAGAGGTTTATTTATAGATATTCTATTCTTTTAACTAAGATAACTACGATATATTACTACTTAGTACGATACTCGCTTTTAGTAACTAAAAATCTATATCTACCGGATTCTCCCCGTTCTTCTTAAGCTACGGATACTACTTCGAGACCCTAGAACCTAATATAAGGTCTTCTACCGGATCTACTATATCCCCGGCCGAAAAGGGGTACGAATCGGTTAGAAAACTAAGAGATTACTATAATTTAGCGGTAGTAGTAATAGTAAACGCCTAAGAAACCTAAGAAAAATACGCGAATTAGTTATAATAGGCCTCGGAATTCTATAAAATAGGGGATAGAGTTCTACTATATCTAAAGAATATTAAAACTATTAAACCCTCGAAGAAACTAGACTAGATATCCCTACTATATAAGGTAATAAATCTAGTAGGATTATACGCCGTTTACCTCGATACCCCCCCTAGAATCTACCCCGTTTTCTATATAGATCTTCTATACTAAGCTTCTAAAGACCTACTTCCTTCCTAGGATATAACTTACCCCTTATCTAACTATTAGAAGCCTCTAACGACTATATCGAAGGGGAGTAGGTTATAGAAAAGATCTTATAGTACTACTAAGCTAG
>JAOYNU010000004.1:782838-827288 GCA_026745395.1 Tympanopsis confertula | reverse complement strand
TGGACAGGGCCTATGATGGCGGATATCCTGCGTAGCGCCAAACCCCTCCGTCGAGCCAAATATGTGTGTATGGAAGGCGCAGATAAATTGGTAACTATCTCTCTTCATTCTTTGGTACTGCCGTACTAACTTCTTGTAGCCAAATGGGTATTATGGAACCTCAGTCAAACTAAATTGGGCTATGGACTTCAATCGTGGCATCATGCTCGCTTATAAGATGAAT
Source organism: Tympanopsis confertula (assembly GCA_026745395.1). NCBI lineage: Eukaryota > Fungi > Ascomycota > Sordariomycetes > Coronophorales > Scortechiniaceae > Tympanopsis > Tympanopsis confertula. Next base: position 827,065 of record JAOYNU010000004.1, on the reverse strand, counting down.
GGAGAGTCTTTGCGTCCTGATCACGGACGACCTCTCCGAGCGGTTGTGCCTGGTCAAATCGGTGGACGAAGCGTCAAGTGGCTCACGAAGTTGATTGTGACTGATGCCCCAAGTGACAACTGGTATCATATAAACGATAATCGTGTCCTGCCGTAAGTTGCTCTTTCCCCGTGTTTAATGAAGTCTTTATTCTGACCGGAGTCTCAAGAACTATGGTGTCGCCTGAGATGTCGGCCCAGGACAAGAAGTGGTGGACGGACGAACGATACGCCATCTACGACCTTAACGTTAATTCGGTTGCTGCATACCCTGAGCATGAAGAAGAGCTAGATCTTTCCACAGCCGGGCCCACATATACGGCCAGGGGATACGCGTATGCAGGTGGTGGTCGAAGAATTACGAGAGTCGAGATATCTCTTGACAAAGGCAAATGTGAGTTTGGTTTTCAGCTTTCGACATTCCATGCGTACTAACAGCTCGTTCTATCTAGCATGGCGACTCGCTGAAATCGAATATGCGGAAGATAGATACCGAGAATGGGAGGGCGACCTGTTTGGCGGCAAAGTGGATATGTGGAAACGCGAGTCTTGCTTCTGCTGGTCATTTTGGTCCCTTGAAATTCCGATCTCAGACCTCGAGAATAGCGATGCATTACTTGTCAGATCCATGGACGAAGGCATGATGGCCCAGCCACGCGACATGTACTGGTCTGTTCTCGGCATGATGAACAACCCATGGTTCCGTGTGGCCATCAGCAAAGAGGGAAACCGTCTCAAGTTTGAACACCCAACACATCCTTCCAAATCTGGAGGCTGGATGGAAAGAGTCAAGAAAGCTGGCGGAGATTTGACCAATGGAAACTGGGGAGACAGACATGAAGGAGAAGCTCCACCTGAACCCGAAGTGGTGAAGGAAATCAATATGAAAAAGGACGGCATCAGTCGACAAATCGACCTCCAGGAGCTTAAGGCCAATAGCTCCAGCGAAAAGCCCTGGTTCGTGGTCAATGGTGAAGTATACGATGGTACGGGATTCTTAGAGGGCCATCCGGGAGGAGCAATCAGTATCACAGCATCTGCAGGGCAGGATGTTTCTGAGGACTTCTTGGCAATTCGTAAGTTTCTGACGCCAATGATCGTCTCATTCAGTTTCTAACTCATTAACAGACAGCGAGACCGCAAAAATGATGATGCCTGATTATCACATTGGCACGTTGGACAAAGCCTCATTACAGGCCCTCAACGCTACTGTGGAAACAGTGTCTGACGAGCCGCGCACAACCTTCCTCCAATCGAGGATCTGGACAAAAGCAAAGCTTGTCGAGAAGAGAAACAACTCATGGGATACTCGCACCTTTGTTTTCGAGCTAGAGCACAAGAAGCAGTCACTTGGCCTGCCAATCGGGCAGCATCTGATAATCAAAGTACAAGATCCAGAAAACAACAAAGAAGCAATCATTCGCTCTTATACGCCAATTTCAGATACAGACATGGAAGGCAGAATGGAGCTTCTCGTCAAGATTTACTTTGCCTCAGGGACTGTTCCTGGTGGCAAGATGACACTAGCTCTAGACAAGTTGGCCCTGGGAGCGGATATCGATTGCAAAGGCCCTACAGGCCGCTTTGAATACCTGGGCAATGGAAGAGTTCTTGTAAGCGGCAAAGAACGAAAAGTCCGCTCTTTCAAGATGATCTGTGGTGGAACTGGAATCACGCCTATCTTTCAGGTTCTCCGTGCTGTCATGCAAGATCCCAACGACCCAACGACATGCGTTGTCTTGGATGGGAACAGACTCGAAGAAGATATCCTTTGTCGAACTGAGCTCGAGAACTATACCGCACTGGACAGTCGAAAATGTACTGTGGTGCATACATTGACCAAGGGGTCAGATTCTTGGGCTGGCCGCCGTGGACGAATATCTGACGAGTTGCTCAAAGAGTATGTCACGCCTGAAGATGAAAGTATGGTTATTCTGTGTGGGCCCGGTGCCATGGAGAAGTCTGCGAAGGATAGCCTTCTTGCCCAAGGGTGGAAAGAGTCAGATCTTCATTTTTTCTAAGCGTGCTTTGGAATCTCTGCGTTTTTAGCGAGCCATCGGCGATTGATCTCTGCATTTACACTTTTAACCCAATCAACACTATAGATCACTGCATTCCAAAGGTTCATGTTGGTCGTAACTCATTATCATTCGTCGCTATGAACATATGGTCTAGAAGAGAAGAATGTCCAAAATCAATAATAATCACGCATTTGTAACCTGACACGAAGATGCTCGAACACACTGGTCGGGTCAGTTCGGGAGGCAAAGAACGCGCCAGACTTCTCCATCCGTTTAGAGGAAGCTTTTCCAGAATCAAGAGTGCGCAAATAACCGACAAATGCAGATGTCTGTTTCCGGAAGGTTGAATACAGATGATGAACAGTGTTCTCGCTTCCATGGCGAAGGCCACTGCCATCAGCTTTTGACAAGGGGCTGAATGCCAAGATAATACTGAATATTGTGTCAAGCAGCTTAGCAGCTGGCGCATGTCGTTTGCTTAGGAAAAATGCAAAGAGCATTTGATCGAGTATATCTTCATGTAGATCACGGAGACGGTAGACAGAGTGGGCTGTCTCAATTGTGCCGTCGATGTCACCGCGGCGGAGACAACGCTCAATTTTGGAGAGGGTATCTTGAAATCGGCTCCAGGTCGAACCGACTCCAATATTGAAACAATAATCACTTATGGCGAGAATGAAGTGTTGAGCATCAATGCGAAATTTCTGGAAAACATTTCGCGTGTCCCCGGACAGCGAAGACCTAGAGGTTGAATCTCGAACGAGTCCTTTCACGACTGACATCATGCGTTGTAGGCGAAGTAACTGCTTGAAGAGCCGGTCGTATTTGTCCAATGCCCGTTGAGTTATGAGAGCTTCAAGCGCTTCAGGCGGTTTGTATTGAAGACGAAGAAAGTCAAGTGCCTCAATAGCATTGGGGTCTTTACAGCGTTCGACTTCTTCGTCGGTCAATTCACGGATCGAAAAGCTTAACCCTCCCGGGAGTTCTTTATCACGTCGAGCTCCTGAGTTTTCTTCGGTTTCCGGCTCTGGTTCAGAAAAATAACAGTCACCAAGGAGTCCAATAAGAGCTAGTCGTAGCTCTGAGCTAGCCGGCGGCCATGTATCACGACTTCCAAGACGCAGGCCGGTGTGTACGCCGCTCCGAACCACACCTGCTTTGCGTTCAGCACTCTCCATTTCAGGGTCGAAGAGGGAACTTGAGAGACGCGAAACAAAAGAGCCGTCTCCAAGGAGCTGAAAACGCCATTGCAAGTTGAGGTGATCGCGCAAGTTATGCTCTTTGAACAAATGATGGAGACATGAGAAGTCAATCAGGCGACCTTGAGAGGCTATCACTGGAGCAAGAGATAGGTACAAGCCAGCTGTCAATTCGGGTCCAAAGGATTGAGCAGGCTCGGCGAAACCATTTCCTGTATCTTCAGAGCCTTGGATCATCGATCGAACTTTATCCTTGGATATCATACTGCGATTCATCGCCGACTCGGAGGTCTGCCCCTCATCATCAATATCGAAAAGCTGAAACGTTTGTTCAATGATTTTATCTCTGTCGACTTCATGTATCTCCTGGGTGGAATCTGCTTCGAGGTCGGATTTCAATCCATCCTTATGATAGCGTAATATCTCAACTCGTAGTTTAGACTCGTATTCTTCAGCTTTGCGCTGAATCTTCTGGATGTCATTCCAAGTGGTCGCACAGTGAAGATATAGCTGACCATTTCTTGCAAGGACATCATATCGGGCAATAGGATGGTTTGGGTGAGACTTTTTGAGCAACCTCAAGCTTTTACCGCTTTCATATATCGCCTGTGCCTGATCACTAGGTATGAATGATGGCATGTGTTCACCCTGATACATGGACTCGATCTTCTTGGAGCTCCCCACGCGGAACTTATTCCCGTCATCGTGAACATGCTGGCCAACAAATGTTACACCACTGCTGATGAGTTCGTTCAAAGAAGATTCTTCTGGACGAAGGCCAATCCAGCCCTCGATAGAACCAAGCCAAGGATCTGCTACACGAACAACAATCTCTTGCATCAGGTTCTCCATCCAGCCATATTCCAAAGCAAAGACAGCGGCATGATCCATCAGAGTGGATATGACCTGGGCATCAGAATTGGCTTTCTCCGTGGCACGTATAGTATCAGCCAAGGCTTGTACCAGCTGTCCACATCTGCCAAATAATGAGGACACTTGAAGAAGCGATGTAAGGCATTCCGAACGACCAAGAATCTGATATTCAAGGTGATAGAGAATTATGGCGATGGTGCCGCGCAGTGTGAACAAGGATGACAAGCTTTTGGACTTCATCGCCAGGGCTCCCGCGAAGAATCGAACAATTTGCATATTCTTCCCACATTGCATCACACTTGTTATGACATATTCTGTATTTGATGTACTCACACCAGAGACGCGGATGTCTCTCAGGTGGCTTTCGAATTTATTGGTCCGTGTGTTGTATCGAAAAAATGGCGAGCTCCAACCAAGACCCAGACGCAGTAATGATTGTACAAAAGCAGTCTCTCTGACCGGACGACTGATCTTGTACGTTGCTTTCCTATTTGCCTTGCATTGGAGTGCTGCGTCTAGTCCTCGAGCGCCTGATTCGCTGAAGTACGCCGAGACTGGCTCTTCGAAGGACGGAGAATAGAATTTCTCCCACGAGTTGACTGGCGCTGGGAAAAGATCGCCTTCTTGAAGGGCGTCTAAGGACCATAAGTCACTTTGTTCATCAGGGTCTTGCGAGTCGATCGTGGGCGCATTGGACTGCGTGTCTATAGAAGTGTCGATAACCGAATCGGCGAAGGAACCCGGAAGCTGGATGTCATTGGGAAAGAAGTTCAACTTCCACACGGAGTCTGCTTTTTCGTTTGCATCGATAGTTTGCTTGAATGCCGAGCCAGAGATATCTATCAAAGTTTAGAGTTAGTTTTCACCAAACGCATAGCAAGCAATCATAATGCCCAAGCGGATCAAATACCTGGTAAGGCCGCGTTCCACGGAAGATCCTCTAGCGGCTGTAGAACCTCAACACTAAATTTCGACAATCTCCATAGGCTCTCGCTGGAGAAAGGATCCAGTTGCTCATCAACAGACTCCATTGTGAGCCCATGACCCTGACAGTCGCGTAGAAGCGCGTTGCAAGATTCCCGCCTTAACGTCCCGCGGGCGACGGTTGCTATCGTGCACAGACCAACCGACAACAGAAACTCGAATGCGCGCTCCCCCCAACGCTGCTTGTTCAACTCACCCCTCTGCGCGCGCTTTACGATCCCTGTGTCAAATCGACGGGTGCTACTGACAAAATGGGTCCCCGAAAGAAGGCGAAGCGGGCGCATTCGTCTACACCACAAGCAGAGCCGGCGCAATCCGTCGCCAACACCCCCGGCTCGAGCGCAAGTGCCGAGAAGGAGGAATACGATTATCTCGCGGATCCCTGGACGGACGAGCAGGAGACAGCTCTGTTGAAAGCGATAATAAAATGGAAACCCGTTGGTAAGCTGAAGACAAGGGAATTGCTTTCTGAAGAGTGGCTAATCCAGGTGACCTAGGCATGCACAAGCACTTTCGAATGATCGCAATTGCGGAGTATCTCCATAGTCAAGGGTTCGGGCCATCTACTGGTGAGCATATGCAAATACCTGGTATTTGGAAAAAGCTGGGCACGCTGTACAACCTGGAAGCTTTAGATGAAAGAGTGAGTTTGCCCGCTTCGATGCATTATTAGCAGCCTTTAACCATATTTTTATCTGCACAGGAGGATTCTATATTCACCGGCTCTAATGAAGATGAGGATGGTGACAGTGAGCGATACTGCCCATTTGAATTACCATATGAGGAATACGGCGACTTGATGTTCGAAAGGCGGTTGGCAGATGAGGGATCTTCATCTCCTATCAGCAGCATTCGTGGTGAATCCCCGAATGGAAGCACGGTAGCAGATACCGATGGTGAGTTTGCACTCTGAACTCCAGTTCTCGTTTTATTTGCTAATTCAATAGCTCTCTCAGAGCCGGCATCCTCTCCTGCCCCGTCACGCGGTGGCCGCAAGTCAAACCGAGGCACTCGCAAACGGGCCACACGATCATCAAAGATTCAAGTCGAGATCGAAACAGATAGTCAAGATAAAGTGTCCGAGGGTGATGCAGGGTCAGATGAGGATACAGGCGGTAATGATGAGGAGGAAGAAGGTGAGGAGGGCAGCGACGGAGAAGAAAGTGAGGCCGAAGAAGCCGAGGAAGAAAAGGGCGGATCAAGGAGCACCAGAGCCTCTAGATCTAAGCAAAAGGATAAGAAGCCTACTTCAAGCGCGGGGACGCGAAGGACTGGCCGCCGACGTTGAATGTTGCTGCATTACTACTACATGGATGTGGATATATTGATTTGATACCTGAGGAATAGGCGTTTGGTTTTGCTGTGCCGTGTACGATTATGCTGAGCCCTGTATTATTACCTGAATTCGATGGGCATAAAAGATTTGGTCCTTGACCTGAGCAATTCCTATCGCTACGAAAGTGTAATTATTGTAACTTCACAAGTAGGTATATTTCGATCGCTATAGGAAGTCTAATGTCGTTCGAGAGGTACAGAAGAAATAGTTCAAATGGTCATAGTACAGGGAATCCAAGTAGCGACTGGCTTACAGACGCTTGATAATGGCGGCGGCATACTCGGAGGTCTTAGCCTTACCGCCAAGGTCACCAGTAAGAGCCTTACCCTCAGCCAAAGTGTCAAAGATAGCCTTCTGGATGCGGTTGGCGTGGTCGTGAAGACCCATGTGCTGCAACATCATGATACTGCTGAGAAGCAAAGCAGTGGGGTTGGCAAGACCCTTGCCGGCGATATCAGGAGCGGAACCGTGGACAGCCTCGAAGATGGAGCACTCGTCACCAATGTTACCGGAGGGGGTCAGACCAAGACCACCGATGAGACCGGCACACATGTCGGACAGAATGTCACCGTAAAGGTTGGGCATGACAAGGACCTTGTCGTTGTAGGGGGTGGGGTCGGTGACGATCTTAAGACAAGAGTTGTCCAGCAACTCAGCGTCGAACTCGACCTCGGGGAAGTCCTTGGAGATGTCGCGGGCAGTGTTGAGGAACAGACCGTCGGACATCTTCATGATAGTAGCCTTGTGCACGACGCGGACCTTCTTCTTCTGGATGGACTCGGCGTACTGGAAGGCGAAACGCAGAACGCGCTCGGAGGCCTCGCGGGTGATGAGCTTGATGCTCTGCACAACACCATCGACAACAACGTGCTCAATGCCGGAGTATTCACCCTCGGTGTTCTCGCGGATCAGAACGGTGTCGACGCCATCGTAGGGGGTCTTGTAGCCGGCAATGGAGCGGCAAGGACGAACGTTGGCGAAAAGGTTGAAAGTGCGGCGGAGAGTCAAGTTAAGGGAAACGTGACCCTTGCCAACGGGGGTCTACAAAGCAGGCGATTAGTCGCAATCATTCTCAAATCAGGTGTCTGTCGGAAACATACGGCGAGAGGACCCTTCAGGGCAACGAAGTTCTGCTGCACACTGCGGATAGCGTCGTCGGGAATGGCGGTCTTGCCATCCTTCAGGATGGGGGTGACATCAACGGACTCCCACTTGATAGGGGCCTATGGAATTGTTAGAGTCTCAATCGCGCGCGCCGCACGTTCGCGTTGCGACAAATCGGTCGTACCTTGGCAGCCTCGAAAATGTCCTTGACGGACTGAGCGATCTCTGGGCCGATACCGTCACCCTCAATCAGAGTAACAGTGTACTTTCCCTATAATCGCACCAATTGATTAGCCTCGTTGGCAGAGATCTTTGTTATGCGCCAGTTTCGGAAGAGTTGTCTTTCGTTGGCCGTTGCGCGGCTGGCCGCGGCACGAGAGAAAAAAACGGGTTTTTCGCAGGGAAGAGACGCACATCGGAACCCTTCTGGCCCTTGAACTTGGCGACCGCATCGTCAGACTTGCTGGAAACGCTACGGATCTGTCGCAAAGAGAGGTGTATGTTAGTCAATTGAATTGTTTTTGCTTTTTCGGGTGCTTGAAGGGAGAGGGTCCTCGTACCTGAGACACGCCAGTCACGAAGCTGGGAGTGACGCGGACAGAGCGCAAGCACTGGCGGGCAGCGGAGAAGTTTCTGGCGGCAAGCATCGTGAACAAGACCGAAAGGCTGGAGAGGGGATGGTGGGGAGAGGAAGAAGAAGGGGAAATTGGGGGGAACGAAAGAATCGACAGTCTTCGGTCCGACCGGGAACGCAGACGGGATTGGTGGTTTGATGTTCCCCCCGGCTACCCGAATCCACTTTCTGCCACCCTGCTTGCATCCGTTATCAATCTACGAGGTCCTGGAATTCACTCCATGGCTTTTGACTAGTCTCCGAGGCTTACATTGAGAGCTTAATTCTAGCTTTACTGTACCCAGATGTCTTTAGATACCGCTCAATGACTACCCCAGTCCTTTTAAATCCCGAAATTCGGAGCTTTCCGCACCACCGGGTCAAACAAAGAAAAAATATGTACCTCATGTATCTCTTTTTAACGGCGTCCTACCTGAACTTCTTGATATAGCTCGATTAGAGAGAGGGAAACAATCACAGAGACTGATATCAGGTTCCCAAGCTACTAATAGAAAGCTCTTTGCTATTGATGCGGTATTTTCTAGCTCGTAGTCCAGTTACAGAAACTGTCCATGTGCCGGAGAGATTCCGGGACCGGCACACCGAGCAAAGCCGTTGCTGGCATCTACCCCACATTGTTTTCGACAACTTCTATTGACATAAAAAGGCATTTAATTATAGTAATAAGCACCATAAGTGTTGCGGTTAAAGACAATGTAGAAAACAATCCATGGATAGGCTGATGTAAACAAGGATAACGCTGGAATATTGTATGGCAACTGGGAAATGCTTGAGGTTGCCGTTATCATATACAGACTACATGATATGTGGACGATAAATCCCTCAATTGGCATGCAATGCTGAATACTTATTTGGACCCGATTGCTCAAGAAATATTCGCAATCATTTACATAAATTAAATCGTACACCGTGGAACAAGATGCTAAGTGCCATTGTATCAGCAGAACAGCATAGAATCACATTATAAGCTTCACAAACAGTAGTAATAGCTTTGATATAGTCAAACGGAAAAGAAAAAAGGCAAAAGCACCCAATATCATAAAGTACCGACGCATATCTGGAGGTTGCCATCATTCACGGCGGAGAACAACAGCGCGGGGCGCTAAGCTCTAAATGGAAAGAGCCGAGCCTAACAACGTAATCCGCTGTCCCCGTACTGTAGCTCCGTCAGCTCTCCGACCTGGACCCCTCCTGATAAATCGATCTCTAAATCGTGGCTGCAGCTCTCTGCAGCCTAGTCTCATTCGGATTGGAGGCTCCTAAGACCCTAGCAAGCACTGGGTCCGGCTCCCAACCGAGTCCGTTTCAATCCGTCCTGTCCCCACCTCCGACGAGCACACCTGCCCACCATGTCCGATCTCGATATCGCCAGCCATTACAACCTGCCTTCCGAATACCCTGAGGAGTGGCCTGCGGAACTGGATGAGATTGATCCGGAAGAAGAAGTCTCCGTTGAGCGAACCAAGTCAAGTGCCCGCAAATCGCGCTACTTCGCCCTCGAACGCACCCCTAGCGACTGGCGAAACTTCGGAGCTCGTCGCGGGAAAGAAGGCAGGGAGAATGCGCAGAATGACGAACCCGATCCTTTGGGGACCGGAGATAGTGTCCTGAGAATTCTTAAGCAGAAAGGCCTGCGCCCAGAGGATGAAGGAGGCAAGCACTCACGGTTCCTCTTGTCGTCCACGTCCTTCTCCCCCGCGCTCTTCTTGTCCCAAGCACATTCATCCGATTCGATCGAAACACTCATAAGTGGCCTTGACCACCTTTCCCACTCTATCGATCAGAAATCCGCATCGCTCAAGGTACTCGTGGAGGCCAACTTCGAGCGATTCGTGCGCGCCAAGGCAACAATCGACAGTGTATACACAGAAATGCGAGACCAAGGCGCCGAGAAGGAAGCCAGTCTAACTCCACGTCGATCCGGACATTTTCGCAGTCTATCTGGCCAGCGAGGCCCTTCTCCGTCTCCTTCACCATCGCCGATACCTGGTCACTCTCCTCGAAAGACTGCCTTGACCAAAGAAAGTGAATATGGTATGAGGGGTATCCGTGGTCCCCTTGTGGAGGCTTCTGTCAAGGCGGAAGAAGTCTGGGGTCCTGCTTTAGGTGGCCGTGACCGAGAGCAAATGCTCAAGTCCGTGGTGGACACAATGGAAAAGCAGCGAGATGTCTACGAAATTGGAAGTTTATTGTCCAAGTCTATTCAACAACGAGACTATGAGTCCGTTTTTGAGCAATATACCAAGGCACGGAATCTCTCTAACCGAGCAAAGACCATTGTGGAACAGGCTTCTAGCAGCCGTCGCCAATTATCAGACCACGAAGCACATACTATCCTGGCCATGGGCCGTATGTGGATGGACGTGGATCAACAGATCGAGAATTTCAAGAAAGATCTTTGGAAACGACTGGGTGATGCCCCGACAACTTCAACAACGAGCACCGCTTCAGGTCCCGTTGAAGAGCACATGGAGCTTATTGGCGCTCTCCTGGAAATTGGCGTCATAGATAATCCTATCTGGATATGGCTTCACAGCCGCTACGAGTTTTTGAAAACCAAGATCACATCATTCTGCGAACGATGCAAGGTAGAAATCGAGATCTTACGACGCCGACTTGCTGCCGAGGAAAAGCCAACCCCGAAAACCATAGCGTCTTATCTCCGACTCGCACCTCGCGATGGCTCAGCAGAAGTCCCGGAGAGATTAGATACGGATCATGTTATCGAGCTCTGGGATTGTATTCAAGCATTCTTGACTCGTCTTTTATCTTCTCAGAGTGGTCTTTTGGGAGAAGTCTTGGACTTCTGGGAGGTCGCAACCTCGTTCATCGATGGTAGCCGTCAAAGGCTTCTTCCAACTGGATTTGAGGGTGAAAGTCGGAAGCATCATCGCCTCTCCCCCGAGAGCGTTGAAGAACTTGAGAGAGGTTGCGTGGAGCTAGTGAATCTTATTCGAGAAAACGTCCTGGGACTGTTCAGTGGTCCTCCTACTGAGGATGTGTCTCTTCTTTCATCCCCAATCCCGCCTAGCCCTACGAGCCCGCAGTCCCATGGAGTCACCCCGACAGAGTCACGATTCAAGCTAGACCCAAAGAATATACCCATGATCATGCCGCGCTGTGGGGAACACTGGGATGACTGTGCATTCTGGCCTCCGTGGTCTAATTCCTTGAGCGGTGTCCATTATTTGAGCAAGTTTCTTGTAATATTGGGCACTGCTGCTAGCGAAATGGCAGCTCTTCACCCCGTGAGCAACAGTGGCAAGACACACGACCTTTTGAAGAATCTAGTGAGTACTGCTCGCGAGAGATCTGCTCGAGTAGCTTGCACGGCATGGAGCAAGGATGCCGAAGTTTGCAAAATGCTCGAAGATTGGACCCGGGACTCAGAGAAGCGAGACCTTACTAAAATGCCTGGATTTTTCGTGGCCTTTGAGAGCGCCATCCTTGGAGGTATGCAGAAAATTCTGTATATCTCCGAGGCCATGGCCAAGTCTGGGGCTGTGGATGTTGTTACTCAGCCACCGGCGAAACTTCTCCAAAACGTTCGGACACAATTCGTGTCCAGTGTTTATAAGGCACTGAGCGGATTAGTAGAGAATGCAGAGAATGCACAACTCTCCGAGGAAGATAGTGAATGGGTTATTGCACGGCCAGTCATGACTAGCCAAGCTCTTGATGCTGCACTGTCTGTTCTTGCTGCAGACTCAGTGGATTCTCAGAACAGAGTAAGTAAATTACCCGACTGCATTACTGCATCATGGCTAACTAGCAAAAGAACGTTCGAATCCTTCTTACTCTTTCGAACCTTAAGGCTCTCCAAGCTGAGCATGTGCCACAATTGATCTCGAATTTCGAGACTTCTTTCTCTGTCAAGCTCACCGAGGAGGGCAAGACTGTGCGAGACGTCTTGAAAAAGATCGAAGACCGTTTGTTCCAGTCATATACTACACCCACAATTGAAAGTTTGAAGAAGACCATTGCTACTGGTATCGAATCGACAGACTGGGTGCCAGCAACGGACCATCCAGATCAAGTGAAGCCCTACGTCTACAACACACTACTTACGCTTGTCCTTGTTCACACCGAAGTATCGACAACCATACCCTCCACAGTGTCAGCAAACGCCAACCGCTCGTCCCCCAATGCTCCTTCATCACTGCTTGCTACTATTCTCAATTACCTTTTGGTGCAAGTTTCTTCTGCATTGCTCGCGGCATTCCGCGCCAGGTCAAACTACACCTTGGGCGGTCTAATGCAAGCAACCTTGGACACAGAGTTCATCGCACAAACTCTGTCCCACTACTCAACAGATGAGGCATCCAACATCCAGAGCCAGATTTATGTCGAACTAGACAAGCGCACTACCAACGAAGCTCGGCAGAAGTTACAAGCCCAGCTCGGTGAAATGCGTGTTGTGCTCAAGCGACTAAGAGACCGTACGAAGGGGGAATTTGCCTGTTTCAGGCGATCGCGAGGTGCATCAAGAGATAAATAAATCAGCATAGTGCAGACCTAGCGGATTCTAATATATAGAGCGTCCAATCAAAACTTTTTTGTGCATCGGGTATCGTGATAATCAGTAAATGCAGCCGTTCTTGCAGACTCGCCCAACCGAGTCTAATCCTTCGCCTCGCCTTTTCATGTCTGCCCAACTATCCTCTGAACCCGATCAAGAAGCACCTTGCTTTCTCTGCCCAGTCTCCGCTTTCCGAACTGGTCAGGGCGTTTAGCACGGTTCATAGCCTCTCGCTCTTTTTGCTTCGCCTCGCGTTCCTTTTGACGGGCCTCGGCCTCCTTCCGCCGTTGCTCCGCAACTTCGATTTCCTTTGTGAATGCAGAGGGCTTAGCTCTGCGCTCTCTTTGCGCGCGATCGCCGTTGTTTCGGGGCCGGCGTTCAGGCTTGGGCGCGGGCGTGGGTTCTGGCGCTGGTTCGTTCAGCATTGCAATCCGGTCTGGGTGGAGTTCGAGTGAGGCTGGATCGGCGTCGTTTTCATTTTCTTCCTCTGCATTTGCATATACAGGCTTGGGTTGTCCGGCGGCGAGTTCTTCGGCCTTGATCTTGGCGTAGGCTTTTTTCACTTTGGCCTTTTGAATAAGATCTGACTTGATTTTTTGTGCTGAAGATCGGAAGACAGATGTTAACTAGTCTCCCAGTAAAATTGATATACTACTCGGCTTGTAACAGGGATTGTATATCACGTACTCTTGCGTCTGTATGTTCCATCAGGAAGGTTGGCTGGACCAACACTGAAGCCCTTGCGCTTCTTCTCTGGGACCCCGGGGCGAGAATCTCGAGATGAGGCCTTTTCGCCATCGCGTGTACGTATCGGTCCCATGGTGTACAGGCTCTGAACAACCACTGCGACGTGGTAGGTGGTTTGGGGTGGAGGTTTGCGGCGGTTGGAGAAGGGAGAAAAAAAAGTGGCGCGGAGCGGCCTCCAACTCCGTTTGATACTCGGAGATGCGACGAATGCGACAGGGAAGGTCTATACTAAAGGCTTGTATTATTTTTGAATACAAAATCATTAACTCTCAATTATTTCTTATTCACAGAAGTTATTTGTCGAAACTAGTTCATTTCCCCCGTTGCACGACTTATCACGCTATCGTTATCGCCCAAAAGATCAGCGGACTCCCATGACGATGAATCATCGGGACCCACGAGAGCGAGATGATCCTCGTTTGACCTCGAGGGTCTCGGACTGTCACTCCGACCACTTCCCCTCTCCGTGTTTCGTTCTGGCCCGCGGTTTCCTCTGATCCTCACCAACCTATATAACTCGAATACTGCGCTCATTTCCCCCTCCAGTCACCATCGAGGGTTTACTATTCCGCCCAGTCCTTCACCGCACCCCAACCACCCCACTGCGGCTTTATCGGCCCAGCTCACGAAAGGTCTTGCCACTTCTGTGACTTCCTGCAATGTCCGACTCCGTGTTTCAGACCTTATAGCTTCCCCAGCCACGCCACCATGCCGCTCTTTCAGAATCCAGACCGCCGGTGTCGTTCGTCGTGGTCACCGGATCATGAGCATGAGCCGCCAGCCCCAGGGTCCTCCGAGGACTCACAGAATCAAGACTCTCGCAAATACCAGAATTCGCCGCTACCAATGGCTGGGCCACACTCGGATATAGACCTTCCGCAAAGCAACTTCTGGACGAACGACCGGCAAGAGCTTATACAAAGGATCAAAGAAACCTCGCCCTGGAGGCTACAATATAAGGTATGTTGGGCTTGAATTGGGCTGTCACCCATATTTTTCTCCGTATGATCGGCAGTAGTCTTGGTGTCTATCTGTTTCCTTAGATAGCAGATGTTAACGAATATAAGAAACAGGACGATATCCATAACAACGACATCCAGATGTCAGAGGACTCCCCGGAGGAGTCGAAGGTAGAAGATATAGAAGATGGGCGGCCCTCAAATTGCACAAGTGAAATACCTGTCAGGGAGGAGCTAGGATCACCAGCTGATATTCAAAGACCACGTTCTGCTTTGCATTCTGGCGATTTCCGAGAAGGTGCTTCTGAACCACAGTCTCCTCGGTCTCGTGTTGCTGTACCAGTCCCTTCTCCTTCTTTGTTCCCTAGTCTTGGTACTTCTCCAACGACGCCATGGTTTGGGTCCTCTGCATTCCCAGCTCTTACAAGACAACCAACAACTTTCAACGATGCACGAGAACGCGAGCCAAGTTTTCAAACCCGTGCGAGAGCGCCTTCATTAGGCTCTTTCTCGTCAGGCTATGTTCTCAAGGTTCCCACTAGCCCTCTCGTCCAACAGGCGAATAATACAGACTTGGACTTTTCGCCTGCCCAGACTTCCAGCCCCTTGGATAGAGCCAATCGGAGGAGAACTTTGCCCCCTGAGACATTCCGACATCTGCAAGAGAACCAATCTTCCTTGCGAGCAGTGAACATTCAAAGTCCTCCCAGGGAGCAAGAAAATTTCTTCCAGCCTCGGCACTCGCCTCGACGCTCTTTGACATCAGCTTATAGCCTTCAATTAGCGTCGACGACGAGTGCTTCTGCGTATAGATCGAGAAGGCCATCTTTCGCATCTGATGTCTCTCCGAAGCCCCATGCACCAATGGTTGGCTCTTATGAGGAATCAATATTGCGAGGACGAATGTCTATGAATCCGTCTAAACCTCTTGATTTCACAGCACAAATAGGTGTTTTGGGCAAGGGTAAATGCAAGGGACATCTGAAGTGCCCTCCTCATATCACTGTGCCATTCCCGGCTGTATTCTATAGCTACCCAACATCTGGAAGCGGCCGTTCCATCTCAGATGACAGCCCCAGTCCATATGTTGGCCAGATCGATCTCGAAAACTCGCTCTCAAAGGAGGACCAGAGCACGACCCGACGTCGTAAACGACATTATAGCCCAACTGTGGCGCCCGAAGAAGTCGCACGCGACGAGACTGGATCTCCTCGCCCACCTGATGCTGATGCAAGGCGCCGCCGAGAAAAGAAAAGCCGCAGGACGGATTCTCCGAAAAGCCCTCCGGGAGGATGCTATCGGATTCCTCAGCAAGGCCAATTGCAAATCATCATCAAGAACCCTAACAAGACTGCGGTGAAACTATTTCTTGTTCCATACGACCTGAGTGACATGGAACCCGGAACTAAGACTTTCATTCGACAAAGAAGTTACTCGGCAGGCCCGATAATTGATATGCCGATGAGCGCTCGCAAAAACTTCGGCACTGACCGTCCAGAAGCGTCTTTAAATACCACAGAAGACCCTCAAGATAAACCGACCTTGCGCTACCTTATTCATCTCCACATCTGCTGCCCTTCGCGGGGCCGTTTCTACCTCCACTCCAGCATTCGGGTTGTATTCGCAAACCGAGTGCCTGACGGCAAAGAGAAACTGCGCAACGAAATACAGCTGCCAGAGCCCCGTTATAGCCCTTATAAACCCGTTCGGGAATCTTCTCTATCCGCCTCGGCCAGTGCTAGCGCACGTCTAGCGATCGACCAGGCCTCTCGCCGGCGTAGTGTCGGTCAAGGCACCATTCCACCTTTCCGCCACCACATCTCATCCCCAGATGCGCCGCTGCACTGGACTGCAGCAGAGTTCATGGGACTCACTGATCCTCATCCTCCCACCGACCAGCCAGAATCACTCTACAACAAGCTCAACAAGGGCGACGTTGGATATGGCGGTCACCTCACCCCGCCCGGTCAAAACAGCCAAGAGAATGGCGAGAGCCTTCTCGCCAAGAGGCTTCGTGGACTAGACGTTCACAAACCTGGTTCGTTTGACCGTAATTGACAGGAGGACCATGCTCCTGTCGATACCTAATCCAGTAAACCTTTCGTATCACAACTGTATACTGCCCTCGCGAACGCCGATGCAGCACATACTTGAAGCCTCTAAGATATACTGACTAGCATTTCGAAGCTTGTAACCACCCACGCAACGACAAACCTCCGGAAGGTCTGTCATTTTGAACGAGTTGTCAAATTCGCAACTCAAGCCTTGTTCAATTGCCTTTTTCTCTCTCGGATTTCTTTCGACCCTGGCAGGCCGGCGCGAAGTTCGTCAAGCACATATACCCTGGTGTCTTATTGTTTGCTATATTTTATTTTACTTTCATGGCTTGGTGTTGAGTTATGTGCGCTTATCAGATAGCCTGTTGAAAACATCTCTTTATTCATGGGTCTCTTTCCAAATCTGAAAAACTTGCAATCTTTGACTGCCATCAGTGATCACGTAGATGGGCCAAACTGAGCTTTAGATTAGGCCCAGCGAACGCCCTTTCTTTCCCTGTGAAATAACATTAGTGGAGCTTGCATGCCTTTCATACGTCTATTGCCACCATGCGAAGCTAATCGGCTACAGTTTCTCTAGTGTAATCTCAGATACTACAAAATTGTGTCAAGCACACGATAGTCATGTATACAGCTAAGAAATTTATAGTAAAACAATTCTGGTACCTTGTGCAGGCAGAAAATTTAACTCAAATTTAATCACAAAGCTAATTTAACCAGCATGCTCAACAATCTCGCTGACTAGAACACCATCCTTGATATAGCTCTTCAGCTGCTCGGGCAGAGGACACTCCTTAGTATCGTCATCGGTGCCCTCCTTTGGTGGGAGCATGATGTTGACAGCACTGCACTTGCTAGTGAAGACTTCGGTAGCGAGACTAGCCAAGCCGAGGTAGACTGTAGCACCGTCGACCTGATCCAGCAGGATAGTGGGAACAGTGCCATCGACCTGGACCGCGAACTTGGGTGCCTTGATAACGTCCAAGCTACTGACAAGCGAATCGACGATAATGGACAGGCCATTGCAGTTGTCGATGGCAATAGCGTTTGCCTTGCCGTTGACCTTGACGATGGACTTGTTGCAGCGAGAAATAAGAATTGAATGGTTCTGCGCAGCATTGATTTCGATGATTTCCTCTGGTGCGTCGAAGTTCTCGATGTACCACTTGTTGCCCTCGAGGTCCTTGCGTGGGGGCTTCTTCGCGCGCATGCCCTCGGGCTTGGGCTTCTTGCTGGGTGCGGGTGACTTACCCCGGATAGCGCTGGAGCCTGGAGCTGTGGATCCAGCACGCAAGCTGGGGTTCTTGTGTGTCATCTCTGACTTATCCACCTTGCGCAAGCTAGAGGTGATTTGCTCGCCTTGGTTGAGCTGGTCGAAAACGGCGCCCATGTCCGGCGCAGGCGCAGCTGGAGCTGGAGCTGGAGGAATTCCAGGAGGAGGAGGTGGAGGAGGAGCACCACCTCCAGGGACGTTCAAGGATGGCACAGGAGGAGGGGGAGGGGGAGGAGGGACAACACCACCGGCAGCCGGGGCAGGTCCGCTCTTGATCTGCTTCAAAGCCTCCAGGACATCAATTCCGGCATCATCGTTCCAGGTCAAGCCCTTGGGATAGTGCTTCTGCAGGAAAGCGCTGAGAGCTTTAAAGTTTTGGTTATAGGCCTGGATATATTCGACGTGTGTTCGGTCCCTGTGGAAGTCAATTGCTTGTTCATATCGTATGATAGCAAACCATCAAACCTACTTTTCCTTATATTCTTTCAGAATCTTGTTTCCATAGTATTGAATGCTTCCCAGCATCTCAGACACGAAGTCCGCGGGCTTAGACTCAAAAAACCAGCCCAATGCGACAATGCCCTCGGAGACCGCGCTCAGGTGGGTGAACAAAGGTGAGCCTCGGTTGGATTCGCGAACGTTATTGATGCTGTCCGAAGCTTTGTGGAGGTCTGTCATCAACTCCGGAGGGATCTGTGTGGGCTTCTTGGCCTTGGTCGAGACATAAAGGAAGGTACGCTCAGCCTGGAAGGCCTGCAGGACTGCTTTGGACTAAATTCAAGGTTAAAAGTGCCCACGAATAATTCCAAATCTTCCATACCTGTTCTGCGACCAAGCCGCCGATCTTCTCGCCCAGGTTCACAAAGTTCTGGACATCTCCCTTAATCAATGCATCGAAGTCTTGGATCTGCGGTGGAATGGGAGCTGCGGCCGGAGCAGCTGGAGGAGGTGGTGCAGGCTTCGGAGGCTCAGGAGTTGCAGGCAAAGCAGCAGGGGTGCAGTCTGCGTTGGGGTCATCCAGGGACATGGCCATATCCTCCAAGCGTGAGGTGGCAGCCTCGAGCCTAAGAATGATCCAAAGTCAGCCGGTGTCAGGGGCTCATTGTTTTGAATTGGACCGAAGTTGTACTCGAAGCCAATCATCACTTCAATAAAGAGTTGCAATTTAGTTGTACGTACCGCTTGATGAGGGTGGTGAAATTATGCATATGGCCGCCGCTCGCCATGATGGGCAACAAGTTGCTTCCGGTGGCTAAAGAAGGGGGAGGGGTAGAAAATAAAAGGGATAAGGGCAGGAAATAAGATGAGGCTTGATAAGACCAAAGGTCTATGGAGCCCGAGCCCTGGGAATAATATACAAAGGGGTGTTTGAGATGTTGCGGAGGTGAAGCCACGGGGGGCTTTCCAGCTCCTGACGATTGCCGCAGCTCCAGCCAGCAACGGTATGGTATTTACGTCATCGGAGCCCCAACGACGGCAGGAGAATGTGTATTTATCGTATTACGATAACGATGCTCCACGGCCCACCCAACGTCCTCCGATGCGACGAAGAGAAGATATTGATTAACCTTCTCTTACGCAGTCGTCCGTTCGGAACCCCTATTAACTCTTGGCTAAGCTGTCATGGCCGCGCCCGAGACTTCTATGGCTCCATTGAAGCCTGTGGACTTCTGTACTCTGGGAATGTTCATTCTGGGTATGGCTTATCTTTACTTGAAACCTAACCCCGCGGCCATCTGCTTATACTCTCAATACAGATGACATCGAGTTCGGAGGGTCAAGACCACCAGTCAAGAACATTCTTGGAGGAGCCGCATCGTTTGCGGTGGTAGGAGCACGACTAGTCGCAGGGCCGACGGATGCACAGTCTGTGAGCTGGATTGTGGATTGTGGCTCGGATTTCCCACCAGAGACTCTGGCTGTGATTAAATCATGGAACACACACTGTGTGATCAGAGAAGACCATACTAGGTTTACCACAAAGGCTTGGAATGGGTATCATCCTGACGAAAAACGAGGTATGTTGGCATCCTATTTTTTGACATCGGACCGGATGTATAACCAAGTCGGCAGATTTCAAATACCTGACACCCAAGCTGAGACTAGAGCCATCAATGCTCTCGGAATCACAAGTATGGTCTCGCACATTCCACATGGTCTGTTCTGCAACTCGATGCATGTTTATCGTACAAGAAATCCTGCGTCGCCGAGATGAACTACGCCAAGCGGGCCAAGCACCTGCAACAAACGAATCTTCTCAGCGGCCGGCCTTTATCTGGGAGCCTGTTCCTGATCTCTGTACGCCAGAGGAGCAAGAAAACTTCTTTGCCGCAAACAGGGTTGTGGACGTTGTGAGCCCGAACCATATGGAATTAGGGCTGATGTTCGACCAGCCTGGCTGGACAGCAGAGAGTGAGCAAAGCCAACAATTAGTTCAAAAGATCATTGGGTCCGGAATTGGACCCAATGGAGATGGCTGTCTCGTAATCCGAGCCGGTAAAGATGGCAGCTACGCCTACTCTAGGGACCAAAGGATATGGCTTCCAGCCTACCACCAGCCAAATTCTTCAGGTACTACGCCTGTGATTGATCCTACGGGTGCGGGCAATTCATTTCTGGGAGCGCTCACACAGGGAATGGTGAGCGCGGGCAGAGAGCCGTTTGAAATCATTGACTCGATCCTTTCTTGTTGGACGGGTTGGGAAGAGCTTCTGAAATCCTGGGGTCCACGCAAAGACCTCCCCTCGGCGCTCATCTGCGCAACAGTTGCAGCAGGATTTGTGGTGGAGCAAATTGGAGTGCCTCAGATTTCGGCGCAAGATGGAAAGGAAATGTGGAATCAAACTGAATTTACGGAACGAGTCCGCCTGTACACACAGCGATTATTGAAGGCATTGGAAGAGTCTCCTCAGAGACACCTGTTGACCAATTGATCATAGGTTGATTGAGGAACGCCCTTCTATTTGAGTACAGCCAGGGAATGATGAAATGATAGTAAAAAAGACACCAAAAGAAAATTGTTCCGTCATGCTAGACCTCCCCCATTGTCTTCATATCGATCGCGGTCTCTATGACTGGTTCTGAGCAGCCTGCTGTGCCTCGTGCTCTCGAATTTGTCGGCTCCAGCTAGAATTGGTGCAAAAAGCATCCGTTAGTATGCTCGTATCGACGACTTCGCGGGATATGTCGGGGAGGAGACTAACTATCGGCTGGGGAAGAACCGGCCCGGCTCGGGCATCTTGTCGCGGTGCTCACGGTCGGCGCTGACACTGAAGGCAACGGCAGCAACTCCAATGACAAAAGCGCCCATGACAGCGGTGTTGACCCTCCAGTTGGCAGGCTGGGCGTACCAACCACCAGCGGGGGACCACACTTCCTTGGGGTACCTATGACGGCCAAATCAGCTTCCGCGATCGTTAATTCGGGGTAATGAGTCGTACGGGATCTTTCCACCACCACCCATTGTGAATGAGATGTAATTGAGGAGGGTTGTTGGGATTTAAAAGGAGGGACGAGCTGCAGACAGGTCTCTCTGGAGCGGGACTTGGAGGCCGGAAGGGACATCGAATTCAATGCCAAGCCGTTTTGCCTCTTCGGGACTAGCGCGACCTCACTCGGTCACCAGTCCCGTGACTGCAAACAATTTCTCTTCCCTCCCCGATGATTTGGCCGCATCGCGAGACTCCATCCCATTGACGCAGCGCGGCGCAGAAGCTTTTTTGATTTTCTTTCGTTTCCGGGTTCTTTCCTGATTGCCGCCCAGATGAAGAGAGTGCAGCTCCAGCGATGGAGCAGTACAGTCCTCTCACCACGGGTTAGGACCAGTACTCTACATCAACGCCTCTACACAAACCCATTACGGCATCAATCCACCGTCTCTGCATTGGAAAGTGATTCTGCCCCTCAGAGTAGCTTCGAAGCCCCGAAATCGGATGACCCTCTCCTGGTTCAACATCTCCAGCACATTCACAAGCGCGGAGCACACCTACAATATCCCTCTCCCCCGGTCGAAGCCGCAGCCGATTCCGCCAAACTTGCTGCCCTTCACGCTCGACTCTACCTTCCCTCCCGTTTACCTCTCGAGACTCTCGCTCGCACATTGGTAGATGCTTCCGCGGATCCCAATCCCGATTTCAACAATGAATCGCTGGCCACCCTGGGTCAGGACCTCCTCACCTACTACACCTCCGAACACCTCCTTTGCACCTATCCTCGACTCCCATTGACCGTCGTCTTTGCTGTAATGTACGCCTTCGTCGGACCCAAGACCCTTGCCTCAGTATCACGCGAATGGGGTGTGGAGCACGCTTCCGCGCCTGGTGGAGAAGTCGAGCCTGGCTTGTTACAATACACGCGATTAGAACCAGGAGCAGATGTCGCGGACACTGCTAATGTCCAGTCTGCTCGGCCCTATGCTGGCGAGAAGAAATGGAGAAAGACCGTGACCTCGAAGATCTTCTACGACGATGCATTCGGCGAGGTCACCAAGGGCTCATCAGCGGCCAGCCAAGGTGTCCCTGCCGAACAGGCTAGTGCTACCTTCGTCCGAGCTGTACTGGGTGCTATCTACCTACACTCCGGCCGCCAGGCTGCTAAGAAATTCTACGAACAACACATTACCTCCCGTCACCTCAACATCTCTGAGTTATTCAACTTCTCTCAGCCAGCCCGTGACTTGGCTCGCCTTTGCGCACGCGAGGGCTTCGAGAAGCCCGTTGCCAAGATTGTCAGCGAAACCGGTCGTAAGAGCAGACACCCCGTTTTCGTGGTCGGCATCTTCTCTGGTGCGGAAAAGCTGGGCGAGGGCGCTGGCGCCAGTCTGATTGAGGCTCGGGAGCGCGCGGCTCTCTCAGCTCTGAAGGGCTGGTACCTCTACAGTCCACTCAATGTCCGGGTTCCTAGCGCCATGGAGGAAGAGGGTGCTGCGCCTTGGACCCCAGTTTACGTTGACATGGGTGAGGTGATTGTTTAATGAGTGGCCATGGAAAAGCGCGCTGGGATTACCCGGCGTCATAGTGCCATTGTACTTGTGTTATTATTTCTTTTTCATCCTCGATCTTTCCGGTATGCTACATTACTTGCATGGGAAGCAGGTTTCTGGAGAAAGAGTTGATTACCCCGTTCTTTGCATGACTGGGGGCTACTGTATAGTATGAAGATTTTGTCTCCTTCGATTCATCTGGTGTCTTTTTCATTTTTCATTATTGGTTTTCCTCTGTCACCATCATTGTTCCTGCTTTCCCCCAGACCATCTCTCCCTTCCTAAGCCTGAAATTGGTCAAACGAAGATGGATCGAGACCATTGCCTCGGGCCTGTATAGAAGTGCGACTCTTTTACTGAGTGTGCCACATCAATAACAATAAAACTCATATTCAAACACCCGCTTGCTATCTAACACAGTAAACAAAAACCATGGACTACCGTCTTCTCAGATGCAAAGCATCTTACTTGTTAACATGCTTAGTGCGCACCTGAGAATCCCCATCCAAATACCGTCCATACTCATCCCACAAGTCCGCAACCCCAATACCAAAGAGCCCAACCCAGAATCCAGGCTGCTTACCTTCCTTCGCATCATCCTCGTCACCACCATCCTCGTCTTCCCCGATATATCCAACTCTCAGTAACCTGTCATTCAACATGCCAATCGCGCCTTCACCCACCCAAACATCCTCAATCCACGCCAAGAAGTACGCAGTACTCTGATATCCAACATCCCACTTCGGTGCTCTCTCCGCCGACGAAAGAGGCTTCTTCCAATGAGGCGGTTCCAGCCCAGCCTTCAAGCGCACAAAATCCGCAATGCCTTCAATCAGACCCCCCGGTGGTTGCGGGATATCGCGTCCGCTCCCATCATCCTCTGGCTTCGAGTGCTGATAACAGTGTACGAGTTCGTGTGTCAGGAAGCCGATGATCTCATGAAGGGGGTCCCTCTTAGCAGAGGGCCCTGATGTGATGTGGCGGAGATACTGGAGCGAGACGTGGATCTCCTTGTGGTCATCGTCGATCTCGGTGCCTGTCGTGTAGGCTACGCCGCCGAAGTCGCGGAGGAAGACGGTCACGGATCGAGTTGGTGGAATTGAGGGGTGGAAGTAGGGACGTTGGGTCTTGGGTGGTGCATCTGTCTTTGAGACATGCGGAGGAGTGTAGAGGTATTTGATTATGTTCTCGAGGGCTTTGTCGAGGGTTGATGAGACATCTGGGAGCAGTCTGTTGAAGGTCTTGGTTGCGGGATGGCGAAGAGCTTCTGAGTGGAGACGATACTTGGGCTCTAGGAGCTTCGGATGTTTGGTCAAGGACGTTTGATCTTTTGATTCATGGTCATGGGACTCATGGGGCCCATTGGGCTTGGGGATCGGACTTGGAGAGGGCTTGGTCGATGCGGTGAGTTCAGTCATGATGTTTCGGTTAGCAATAGGCTAATGATATTGTAACCTGTGCGTAGGCGTATAGCAAGAGGTGCTGGCAGAGTGAAGGTTTAGTTCAGCGACAGACTTTAGTTTGGAAGCTTCCCAAGATGTGAGGAAGCTGCGGTTGGAGATCGACTGTACAAAGTCCGACAATGCGGGGGCGCATCTCCACTTGGGCCCCATGGAGGACTTTGCTTATTATCGTTGACATTGCACTATCGAATCTTATTTACTCGTGAGCCTCAGGAATTTAAGCTTACAATATGAGACGAAAGAAATTCATGGTCTGGTTAATGCCATTGGTACTCTGCGGTTGATGGAGTTGCGGTCCGGCACACCATAGTATCCATGGATATGGCCATCTGAACCCAAAATAGGACCAAATCTTTGAAATCCGACGGAGATCATGCTCAAATATAGTCCCATTCAAAATCAAGACTGTAGAATATTTTCAATACTTTCTAGCTGTAAATTGAGCCTGCGCGACCTCTGCGGCGTACTGTACACCATGGTTGCCCTTTGCAACGCTGCGTAAACAAACGAGTTGGGCTGAGGGGAGAGGGGTTGAGCCCAACCACGAGTAACTACCGACATGTCAATCCAAGTGCGCTCTATAAACTAAATAGGTTCTCTCCTTGAGAGACACGCAGAGCCGCCTGTCGCAATAATCTGCCTCTGCCCCTTTTCTCTCTCCGATCGCAATCGGTGGAGCCCATCGCGCTTATCCGCGCTTATCGCCCCTTGCTGTCCAACTTTCCCTGTCAACATCCCACCGCGTTCGCAGCATCTGTCCGACTTGGTCTCGCTGCTGTTCAGGTACGTTCTTGCCCCTGTTATCTGTGTTGCGCCGTGTCCTTCCACGCGACCGTGCTCTACCCCGCTACGAGCACTGATCTCCGCGGTCGCGAACTTCAATCTTCCCGCAAGCGCTTCTCGACCAGTCCTCTTGCTTGGCCACCACACTTGCGTCGCGAAAGCTGTTGCTCGAACTGTCACTAATTTTGCTAGATAAATAGATAGTTCGCTCTACCTTTTACCGATTGCTCCTTAAGCTCGCACGCTCCAACGGATCCAGACTGTGCTTCTCGCACCAGACCCGGTGCTATTTCCTATGACCTTCGACTAACATAAGGAGAATATCTTTGTGTTGGCGTGAAAATGGAGGCCAAGGCTGCAGATCTCCTGGCGGCCTTCAAGAACCCCAATGTATCCATCGACGCCAGAGTGACACATCTCACCAGCATCAAGTCCGATATTAAGCAGAAAAATGTCCCCGAGGGTGCGATCCTGACCATCTTCGACACCTTGAAGCTTGCTATATCATCCCAACATTATTCCGTTTGCGCTGCGGGATTCTCGACACTGGGTCATTTCCTAAAGCGACTGACGATTCAAGATCAACAACAATGGATTCTCGCGCAGACGCGCAACTTCTACCCGGTGTTGATGGAAAAGCTCGGAGACCACAAGGAGCGCGTGCGCGCTCTATCTGCATCGATATTCACTGAGCTATGGCCTCTTGTAGGCAATGAGGTTGAATACTATGTGCTCGAAGTTGGCATGGTTGGCAAAAACCCACGCACTAGAGAAAGCAGTCTCCTTTGGCTGTCAAACGTGAGTTTGTACCTTCATGAGAAAAAGGCAGACCGACTAACTGTTCCATTCCCAGATGACTAAAAACCATGGCCTTTTGTTCCGCCAATACGTCCCATCTCTAGTTGGATGTCTAGAAGATGCCGATAGCGCCGTCCGAGATACTGCGAGAGGGGTTGTGGTTGATTTGTTCCGGTAAGCTCGAAAACATCAAAGTGGCATGTGGAATTTGGTTTTAATGTATTCATATAGGACTGCCCCTGCACGCGCCAAATCAGACCTGCAAAAACAGTTAGTCGCCCGCGGCGTAAGAAAATCAATCGCAAATGCTATTCTCTCGGGCATCGGCTTGGCTGGAGCTGAGCCAGAGCCTTCGAGCTCAGCTCGTCCCGTTTCCCGTGTTGAAAGACCGATTTCCGTCATGTCCTCTCGCTCACGTGCCCCCGTTGAAGTGCACGACGATGGTATGTTTCTCAATATTGCCCTTTTACGAGGCTCTTACATGATCCTAACAATCCCATAGAGCCCGAAGGACCAGCAAGTCGACCTGGCTCATCAAGAAGCCACCACGAACGGCCACTCGCATCTAGCTCTGTCGATGGCCCCGCAAGGCCGAAAACTCCAGCAGAGTTCCCACCAGCTGGAACCTCAACCCCGGAAGACGATGGCTTGGAGCCTTTCCTAGTATCATCCGGCAGGGATATCGACGATCTCGCCCGTGACATGCTGCCTTGGTTTGAAGGAAAGGAATCAGAAGACAACTGGATGAAACGAGAGAAGAATGTCATTCTCTTCCGACGCCTGACTCGAGGCAATGCGCCTCATGATTTTTCACAGACTTATGTCCATGCTGCAAAGTCCTTACTGGATGGCTTTTTCAAAGTTGTTAACTCTTTGCGCACTACACTTTGCACTAATGGGTGTCTTTTGATTCAAGATATGGCGCGAATCTGTGGGCCAAAAATTGACTCGATGGTTGAGATAATCATGCAGAATCTGATGAAAACGTGCAGTGCTCTGAAGAAAATTTCTGCTCAGAGTGGAAACATGACTGTTGACGCAGTTATCGGAAATGTTACATTTAACATTCGCCTTTTACAGCATGTTCATTGGGCCTCTCAGGATAAGAATGTTGGGGTGCGCCTGTTTGCCGCTGGCTGGCTCCGAACATTGATCAACCGACAGTCCCACCATCGGAGCGCTTTTGAGCATGGAGGTGGCCTAGAAATGGTTGAAAAGTCAATAAAAAAGGGACTGGGCGATGCCAACCCTGGAGTACGAGAGGCCACACGAGGCACGTTCTGGACATTCTACACCGTGTGGCCAGACCGAGCAGAATCGTAAGTCTTCATTTGCGTGGCCTTAACAATATTTTACTAATTCTTTACAGTATTTCATCGAACCTCGATGCAAAGTCGCGGAACTTGCTTGAAAGAGACCCAGCCAACCCCAATGGAAGTCAAAAACCTACCACACCTAGTAAAGCCCCTACTCGATCTGCCCTCAAAGAGGCTATTGCAGCTCGTAAAAAGGCGCAGATGCCTTCTCGACCCGACTCTGCTCAGTCTTTCTCCGATGCTAGATCTTCGGAGCCTGCGCCAAAGCCCGCCACTCGCACTGTTCCTACTGGGGCTCCACTCTCCTCTCTGTCCTCTGCCCCCGTACGACCGAGTGCAAAGCCTCGTCGTGCTGAAATAAGCCGCCCCGCCACGGCTGATCCTTATGCACGAAGACCAGATTCAAGAGCAGCAGCACCAAGCAAACAGGTCGGATCCCCACGTTCAGTAAGATCTAAAGCATCAACACCGTCATCGAAGCCGATCAACGCACCCCGCCTCCGTCCCCATGATAATACACAAGGAGGAACGACAAGAGGCAAACCGAAGAGGCTTGATCTCTCCAAATCGAAATCCCACAATGATCTCAGAGCACGCAGCGGATCCAATGATGCTGTGACAAACCAACCTTTGCAAGGAAGCGGCGCCGGCAACTCCCAAGCTTTTGAAGAGGATGCTCCAGCGCCTATAGTGCTTGAAAGCCCCCCTTTGTCGGCCTCGCAACCCTCACAAGCTATCTCTGTGCAGGCGGAGCCTCCCCGCGCAGCTACTCCAGAGCCTGTACCTGAACCGGAGCCCATGGCCTTAGAGGAACCGTCTCCTGGTGCAGTCTCTCCAGAGCGTCCAAGTGTGCCTTCCACCCCGCAGCGCCACATGGATTCACCACCAGCTCCTGAGTCCTCCACCAAGAACCAACCAGATGAGATGGTGATATACGAAGACCCTACGACGCCCGTTTCGGCGCATGCCCAAACTCCTCAAATTGAACCTGTTGAGCATCTTACTCCCACCCAATCACCCAGTCGTCGTCAGCAAGAGAGCCCGGAGGGTGAAGCAGTAGCAAGCCCAGTAAAATCCACTACACCTGCAAAAAGTCCTGCGCCCGATATGACTCCCCGCCGGGAGCTTCAAACCGATGGCGCCAATGAACCTCGCTTCCCATCTCCGGTGCGAAGAACACCCCTGCGAGGCAGCCCTTCACCCTCACGCAACTGGCCTGTGGGAACTCCCTTGGAGCATGGCGCGAAAGAAACTTCTCTGCCAGAGCCTGTAGACGACGACATTCAGAAGAGCCCCAACAATGAAAACGCCACTCCTCATATTGCGAAGTCTGTGGATTACAGTACCACGCCAAGGTCTGCCGCAAAGGCTGGTGCATTGGAGGAAGTTCCCCTCAACGAGTCTGCCCTGCGAACTCCTGAGGCTCGACCCGCCGCGCATCCAGTCTCAGAGGAACCTCGAAGAGCTCGCAGATGGGCCGAACGTCACCGAAGCCCCAGCCCTCGCTCTAAAGACCCGGCCAATGCCAAGGAGATGCTCCACAAGGCTCTTAGTCGAATTGCTTCGAAGAGCATCGATATCTCGGGCTACCGAAAGCTGCAAGGTCTCTTCCAATACCACGGATTGGAGATTGTCGCCCGCGATGAGGACTACTACGCAGTCTTAGAAGCACTGCTGAATGAGCTTGAAGCAGCCCCTACAAGCCGCAAGGACCACGACGTGAAGACACAGATTCTTGCTACTGTGCGATCTATGCTTCTCCGCACGAGTGATCTGTTTCATCACTTTGACATTCCAGCTATGGCTGCTATCATTCGTGCTCGTCGGCACTATGAATCAAGCTCGCACTTTGTTGCCTGCTTAGAAGAGGTCGCAGAACTACTATCATCCTTGATTCCTATCTCAACCAGCATTAATGGTGTTTTACAAGGAATGGAGTTTGAGGACTCAGGAAGTGAAGAGTCATCCCGATCTATCATCATGGGTTTCTCGACCATCAACCACGTACTTGCCCAAGACTCAGCCGAGATCTCCGATGAGGTCCTCGCGAGTGTTGGTTCCGCTCTTAGCCAGCACCTCGGCCATCCTCGACCTGGAGTGCGCAAGCAGGCCACAGAGCTTTGCACTCTTCTCAACCTCAAGTTTGGCCTCGACCGAGTCCAGAAGGTGACACCTTCCGCTGGGGAAGGTTCTCTCAACCTGCTTACATACTTCATGGCTCGCCGGTCTCAGTGATATCGCCCACGAAGTGCCTTTTGCTTTCAATTGGCAAATGTAAATAAATTATTACTTCCGGTCTTCGTTTTTTACCTTCGATGTGGCTTTGTATCTAGGGGGCGTTAGCTGATGTATGGCATACTGAACATAATAAAAGTCCTGTGCATTTATCTAGCTCCTGCCGAACATTCTTAGCTACCGTATATACTAAATACCACATACTAATATCTTGCGTTCGTGAAACTATGACAATCTTGATAAGGGGCCCAGACTTGATTCTGGGGATCACCTAATAGAGACTTCGATTTACGTGCTTCCAAATGCTACCTTTGAACTAATATTTGATATCCGTGCATGGCTATCGTGAAATCATCAGGCTCAAGCTTTTGTTATTTTTGATAAGCAAAACTTCACATCAACATGCTGGTAAGTTAGCATGCCATCGCAAACTTGAGTAAAGCTAAATGAGCTTCCCAGGACGGATGCACAACAAAATAACTTTCCCAGACCAGTGGTCTTGATATGCGTCAATTTCCCCTTCAGAGCAGTATTCAAGAACAGCTCAAGGATAATAAGCTAAACGAGTGCCCTGTACCTCTCAAAGTGATGTTTGTTGAAAACGAGAGGACTATCACCGATCAGAAGTTTTATTCTACCTTGCAGAAAGAGGCCTTGTTGCATCGCTATGAAGGACATCAGATGATCTTATTAGCGCAATCCAATTACAGAGACCAGAGTATTTTGCCTCAAGCAGAGATATAATTCGAAGCACCTACATCTAGACAAATTTTTCGTGCAAGCCCCCCGAAAACCCGGCATGCCTGTATCAGGATTTTAGCATCTTCGTTATTTCAAAATCGTCATTGTTATGGAGGCTATACCGCTTTGCAAAGCTCGCATCGGATTGACAAATCATTATTCAGTATATCCTCGAGACTAGGGACTGAACTGGCATCGGATAACATTGCGTTGGCGTCGTTGTCGGAAGTGAGAGATTGTGAGTCCATAGCTTTTTCATCTCTAGTCATGACCATACTATTCTGCTCGGCCTCATCGAGACCGACAGCGGGGGCAGCTATCGAAAATGCTGCAAAGAAGAGGGGAATCCAAAGTGTTAACTTCATTTTTTTTTAAAAAAAGGTCGACGAGGCCGAGGCTCAATTATCTTGAAGTTTGATAGCTCTGCGGTTGGTTTGACGATTCTTCAGAGGTTTAGAGAAAAACAGCAGCTTCTTTATGCTTTATTATATAGATGATCAATACAATGGGTAGGAAATATGGAGGTGTCCTGACATTCACGCCTCCAAGTCCAGCTTTTGCTCCGAATTGTTCCACATTCTAGTCAAGTTGAACATGCCTAAGTTTTGATTGGAAATCCACTGCGGATTGCATGAAATGGCGGGGTTGTATGAAACAGAAGAATATGCTTATTGCGACCATGAGCGGAGAGGAACGGGGAGAGAAACTCCATTCAATCTTTCTGCAGGCATGCAGCTAAAAATGCTTCTCAACAGTCATCAACATCGGCAAATAAACACTGGGCTCAAGGTCAAGATAGGCTTGCCGTGTATCACAAACTTGGGTCCACAAGTAATCGTATCATGCCTGCGTCAATGGAACTCTGTATACTCAAAGAGCCGAGTAGACATGATCCGGCGATTTAACAGTTTGCTGCTTACGAAGTCAACCCTGTGATTCTTTAGTCTGACAGATACTCCCCGCATAGTAGGCATGTATGTTTTATGACCTGGTTATCTTTACCCAGTGTGTCCTTGTAAGTCAAATTCTCTTACCAACTCAGTTCATCTAAGTAGAACTCATTGGTAGTACAGACCATGTTACTCCCCAGGCCTGAGGGGATTACCAACATGAGCCTGACTCGTGATCAATAGATGGGAAGGGAATAACACGACTGTATTTTGGCGATTTTGTGCAGAGTGACTAGTAAGGCCATCTATCTGCAGGAGTGGGGAGGGGACCGGCGCATAAACGTCATTTCTCGCAAGAAGGCTTCTTACTGAAACTGCAGCAAAGACAGCTCAGCATTTTTTTTTTTTTTTGCTTTTTCAGTTCTCCACTCAGACTCGTGAACAGAAGTATTAATACGAAGAGGACATAGGTTTTATTTAGAGAAAAGCGTACCTTGGGGGCGCCGCTACATCTGCATGCCAACGCATAGCTCAGATAAGTAACGGTGCCTCGACTTACCAGGAATAGTAATTTGTTCAAGAGGGACATTAGCCGAAGTGGATCATCGCTCCAAGACCGGGGGACTCGAGGCGAGTCCAACGCCTGATTTACCTGTTTGGGGCTCTCGGGACGATTGCCCTCGGTTCATTTTCTACCGAAAGACTCGGCTCCAAGGCTCATTTACCCTTTTGAACCCAACCCAGGGAGAAGCAGCTTAGATCTGACGTTATTTTCCCCACAACTACCCCTCATGCTCCAGATTTCGCGCCTCTGATTCTACTGACTCGCGATTGGGGGATTGCTGCTGGAAAAAGGGAGAATGGATAATTTCCACGGCGATCCTATGCCCCGCGATTGCGGAGCTCCCTGGAAAGCGAGGTATAAAACCGTGGGGGGGGCCCTCGTCGCATTCCATTTGCAATCGTCTAATTGAGAAGGCTTGCGTTCAGCAACTGCATAGCGTCGTTCAAGATGGCAACTACTCTAGAGGGCGGACCCCAGCATATTGTCCAACTGCCGAAGACACCAGTAGGCGCAGCTCCAACAGAGCCAACGGCGATTGTGGAGCAATGGTTTAAAGCTCTCACTTCGCAGCTTGCCCAGCCAGCAAATGCTGATCTATCTGGACTCTTTCATTCGGAATCATGGTGGCGCGACATGCTTGCCCTGGACTGGGACATGCGAACCGCGCACACATTGCCCGAGATTCAGGACTTGCTTCGCCAGCGTCAGGACAAAGTAAAACTGTCCGGTTTCCGTCTGCAGGATAAGGGGAAATTTGTGCCGCATGTGGAGCAGGTCGCTGATGGATTCAGTTGGATCTCAAGCATGTTTTTCTTTGAGACGGCGTTAGGAAATGGCACCGGCATGGTTCGCCTGACGCAGGGTGACGATGGAACTTGGAAGGCATACGCTGTTTACACATCGCTACAAGAGCTCAAGGGCGCCGAAGAACCTTTGGGTAAACGTCGGGCTGAGGGTACTACTGAGTCTATGCCTGGTGGTCTTGCTGGTGGTACATGGGTTGAGCGCAGGGAACGACAGAAAGAGTTCTTGGATTCGGAACCCAATGTCCTCGTGGTTGGAGCCGGTGAGTTTTTGATTAGAATTAAAAGTTCTGTTTTCAAGGCCATTCTAACGCAGTCGGAATAGGCCAAGCTGGATTGAACATGGGCTCGCGGTTGCAGAACCTCGGATTGTCAACTCTGATCATTGACAAGCATGAGCGGATCGGTGACAACTGGCGCAATCGCTACCGGGTATGTTCTCTTTAGTGATATCTCAGCTACATAACGAGGCGCTAATGGTTTGGTCAGACACTCGTCACGCACGATCCCGCCGAATTCACCCACATGGCATACCTCCCCTTCCCTCAGAACTGGCCGCAATTTACTCCGAAAGATAAGCTTGGTGATTGGTTCGAGTCATATGCGAACATCATGGAGTTGAACGTATGGACTCGAACATCAGTCACTGCGGCCGAATATAATGATTCCACACAAGAATGGACCGTCACTGTCACCCGCGGCGATGGGTCTAAGCGAACAGTCCGTCCACGCCATGTGGTTTGGTGCACCGGACATTCCGGCGAAGCAAAGGTTCCCAGTTTCCCAGGCCAAGATGGCTTCAAGGGCACAGTATATCACGGAAGCAAGCACACCGACGCTGCAAATCTGGACGTGAAGGGCAAGAAGGTTGTTGTCGTCGGCACTGGAAACAGTGGACACGATATTGCCCAGAACTATTATGAGAATGGCGCAGAAGTCACCATGTTGCAGCGCAGCGGAACATACGTGATTACTGCAGACAAGGGTGTCTTTATGATGCACGAAGGTCTTCATGAAGATGGAGGGTAAGTCAAATTCAACCAGATCTCTACTCTGCAAGCCATACTGATATCATTCTTCATAGCCCCCCTACCGAAGAGTGTGATATTGTCTCGGAAAGTCTCCCATTCCCAGTCCAATTCGCTCTGAGCAAGAACTTCACAAAGCGTGTCGCTGAAGTCGAAAAGGAGACATTAGATGGGCTGCGCCGTGCAGGCTTCGAGCTGGAATTCTATGCCGACGGTGCAGGTATTGCTCGCGCATACATGACCCGTGGTGGTGGTTATTATATCGATGTTGGTTGCAGTCAGCTCATCATCGACGGTAAAATCAAGATGAAGCACAACCCTCGCGGAATCACTGGATTCGGCTCCAATGAGCTGCAGCTTGGAGATGGAAGCACTCTGCCAGCAGATGTCGTTGTCTTAGCTACTGGATACGACAACATGCGTACCACAGTGCGGAAGGTGCTCGGTGAAAAGGTCGCCGACCGGCTTTCAGATGTTTGGGATATTGACGAAGAGGGAGAGCTTCGCGCAGTAAGTTTTATTCAGAGTCTCGAAAAGACGATCTTGCTAATTATTTTTCATAGATGTGGCGCCCCAGTGGCCATCCCGGCTTCTGGTACTTCGGAGGCAACCTCGCGCTGTGCCGGATCTATTCGAAGTTCCTGGCTTTGCAGATCAAGGCGGTTGAAAGTGGGCTCTCGAACGGAACTAGAGAACAGCCTCGTGTCAATAAGATTTAGATATTAGAGCTTTGTACATAGATTAGATTATGACATTATAATTTGGAGAGATGAAGCGTCAGCCATGGCACCAAAGGAACTACATACCGTAAGCCTTTCTAGGTACAGACTGCTTGAATAAGAAGACCTTGCGACTATGAATTTCAAGCACTAACTCGTCAAAGCTGCAACTTAGTCGGGCTGTAAACGAATAGTCTTTTTTTCGACCTTTAGATGCTGAAGATCACGTGCAGCGTCTATCTTCTCGAAGGAACCGAACGTTCTCAACTTTGCCACAATAATGGCACGATGAACATCCAAAGCACCGACGATGCTTCAAACTGCACACAGAAAAGGCTCTTGTTCAGGAACGATAGTGCACGTGTAAAGTTGCGCAAAGGCACATCAAGTTGCTGGGAGTGCAAACACCGCAAGAAAAAGTGCACCTATGGGCCGGGCTCCCCCTCTACCTGCGACTACTGTCAGCGATTTGGCCTTGAATGTGTAAACCAGAATGATCCAGATCCTACAAACCATGGATACGACAAAGTCCTTCGGAGCATCGTTCATGTCGAGGGCTTGGTGGACCAGTTGCTCCGGCAAAAGGAGCCGCAATCAGCCACGGAAATCGTCGAAGTAAACGCGGAGGCGCGACGCCGCAAAACACGGGCTATGCATGATTTAAGCTATCCAACTTTGCAATCTGTCTCTCACGAGCGGCTTTCCCGAGGCCGATCACTCACGGGCTATCTGGAGTCACTACTACCGAATCCTGCTGTGTCCGTTGTGATATTGAGCAGCAGAAAGCTATTTTCCTCGCCCCTTCAAGCCGCCCGACAGCCTGAAAATTCGCGGCTAACAGAGGCTAATAATTCGAACATTGATATTCCTTCTACCGCGCATCCACTTGAATATGCTCGAAGGTTGCTTCAGCTAGCCCTGTGCCTGAAGCAGTTCGATACCGCATCGGCACAGCAGCTGCAGCAACATCTGGGTCAGCCTGTCAATGCCGTCGCACAAAGATTTTTCAATGCTGCAACCCATTTTGTCTTGTCGCAGGACTATCTCGTGGCTTCCTTGGAAGGACTCGAAACATTAATTCTCCAGAGCCGCTGGTGTTCGACGAATGGTGATTTTCATATGGCATCTGCGATTCAGAGACGAGCTACTAAAATCGCCCTATCAATGGAGATTCTCAAGCTCATAGAGACAGATAGTCGGGCCGAGCACATGTGGTTCCAGATCGCATTCGGCGAACGTTTCTTGTCTCTGATGCTAGGGATTCCCTTTGCAAATACGAGTGAATCATTTGCCCACCCTAGCCGACTAGCTATAAATAACCCAACCCAGAAGCTGGAAAGAGTTCATACTTTACTTGCCGGTCATATCATCTCTCGCAATCTACGCATACAAAAATCCGGCCGTGAACAACAAAAACGCCTTGCTATCGTCAAAGAATATGAAGAAACCAAGCACATCGACAACCAACTCAAACAGACAGCTCGTTTAATGCCCACGAAATGGTGGCATACCCCGTCATTGACCGACGCGCAATCAGAGATCGAATTATCGCAAGAGACAGGAAGGCTTCTGCTTCAGATGCACCAATACTACCTTCTTGTGCTTTTGCATCTACCTTATACAGTACCAAAGAATGATGAAGGATGCGATAAGATCGATTACACCTATAGCAAACTTACGGCCGTGTCTGCCTGCCGTGAAACTCTGCACTGCTATCTCGCATGTCGCAATTTTCACCAGTCTCCATCCTACCAGGCCTTAGATGAGAAGGCTTTCATCGTCGGTGTCACTCTGCTTTTCATTCATCTCAATGGACATGAGTCAGGCGATGTGAACTTCTTTGAGCATTCAAGAGCGGCGGACTTGGCTATTCTAGAGCAAGTCGTCCATCTTTTGGACAAACTCTCCGCTTCGAAAAATAACGTGAGATGTGCCACGCACTCGAAGGCCTTGAAAGAGTTCATGAAAATTGAAGAGGATGCAGCCGATGGCTGTTTTTACGAAGTTTCGAGAGGGTATGAAATCGAGGACAGCTTGAGAGCCTCCAAGGGTGATTTTCTTCGTCTTCCGATACCATATTTTGGCACACTATCAATATCTTTAACCCGGCCAGAAACTGAGTCATCGCTAAGTGGTCTTTGAGCATCTACAATGGAGGACATAGTTATCTTAAAACCCATCCGAGGGCTCTTTGAATCATTTTATACTGAATGATGTACTTCCAAATGGCTTCAAAATAACCCATTCTCAGTTCTCTCGCAGGTTAATCTCCATTGAAGATTGAATCTACTGCGATCCAATTATTTACTCGTCCAGTGCAGGTGTATCAGCAAAGCCAAATCCTGTCATATTCTGGAAGCGCTCAATAAGGAAACTTTCCCCAAGCTGTCTAATCTCGCTTTCTTCTTCTTTTGACAGAGATACAAAAAGACTGTCAAGATTTTCCTCTAAACGCGAGATCTTTGACGATCCTGGAATTGGGAAAATATCATCGCCCTGAGCAAGGAGCCACGCTAGACAAAGCTGTGGAGTGGTTATGTTTTTGGCCTTGGCAATTCCACCAATACGGTCGAGAATCCGGATATTCGTCTCAATGTTTCCGTCTCGCAGCCAAGGCAATCTACCCCGTTGGTCACCTGGATTGCTGATATCTTCCCGTGAGCGAATCGCCCCGGTGAGCAGACCATTTCCCAGGGGGCTATACGCCACAATAGCGACACCCAACTCCCGTGCAGTCTCAAGAAGCTTCCATTTCGGCCACTCAATCTCCATGCAGGATAGACTGTATTCGATTTGAACACATGCGACGGGATGAACAGCACAAGCCCGGCGCAAAGATTCTGCGCTACATTCGCTGAGTCCGATATGCTTGATTTTGCCAGCATTCTTCAGTTCAACTAAAGCTTTCATCGTCTTCTCGATGGGAGTGACTTTGTCTAGTCTGTGGACATGGAATAAATCCACGTAGGGCACTCCAAGTCGCTTGAGAGACTTCTCAAGAGCCGCATGGCAGTACTCGGGAGAAGTGTCTACCTGGATCTTGCCGGCCACCATTGCCGTGAAGCCGAACTTGGTAGCCAGAAAGACGTCTTCGCGTTTGTCAGGATTGGCAGCAAACCATTTCCCAAGCACATCCTCGGAATCACCGTACTTATCGGCTGTGGTGCAAAGTCAGCATTGATCCTATTCAGTATTCATCCCATGCCAAGCTCACCTGTATCCCAGAATCGCTGTCCCTTCGCGAATGCAGCATCCAAAAGCTCAAATCGCTCTTGCTCAGTTGTAGCAGTTCCATAAGTACCGCTTGCACCCATGAGGCCCAGTCCCACACGAGGAAGTAAAGGTCCGTTACGCCCGAGGGCACGGATAGGTAGGGTTTTGATGGCTGTCATTGTATCCAGATTCTAGTCTTTCAATGGAAACTTGATATGAAACATACACAGCTCAATAGGAATATATGGCGCTTTTATAATTTTGCCCCAAAAAATCCCTCGAATCTCATCTCGCGTTGACTCGGGCTTTGCGGCGGAGGAAAGTAAGTAATGCGCCCAAAATTGGTCTCCATTTGGCCTCGGCCAATCAAATGCTTCGTCCGACAATCGCCGTTTAACCCCGAGCTTCGTCATCCCTAAATTGCGCGGCATATGGACAGGATTGAGTTGTAGAACCGATCTTTTTAAGCTATGGATTAAATGATATTCAACAAATATCGCGCGCTTGATATTGGCATCTACGGAGCTCATGTTTGCCGGCACTGTTAGCACCGGGAGCCGAGTATTTGCACCTTCCACCTGCTTGGTCTGTCTAGGCTCATCCGGGGAATGATATAATCACGATGGAGAACTTGTTTATGGCAAATACTCAGTGACATGAAGGGCATAGGAGAGAAGATCCCCTTCGAACTCGCTGCCTAAGAAACCCGGAAGAGCCGCGAGTAGTCGAAATCACAAGCCCAAGTCTTTGATTCATCGATGAACCGGCGAGAAAAAACCGGAAGATGTAGAGGATGTAACATTTTGGATGGGACCGTGGTTGATGTTTCCCACAAGAACACAAGACGAGCGACGCGATAGAAATCCTACTTTCCCTTCAATCTTCGAAGACCAACCAGTTCTCCACGAAAAACGTTAGAATCCCACGGTTTTCCAAGCCGTTCAAGAATTTGTGGACTCAGACCTGACTAGTCACTACTACCACTACTAGTTCAGACTAAAGAAGTGACCATATTAAAAGTATTTCGAGCGAAGTCCCTATCAGATACTGCCATCGATCCCACGCGAAGAATGATCTCGATGTTTGGAAGGCTTGGAGGCCGAGGGGATCAGAAATCATGAACGTATAGCCCCATGTGCTTGTCTCCTGTCGGTATTATCATTGCAGATTGCAAGTGATCGAGGATCCAAATACCACAGCGTCGGGACTGGATCTTGTCGCTCCATCATAACGACCAGGACGGAGACTTCCGTCCTTCCTGCGACTATGATCGCGTTTTCTATGAAGCGCGTTTGCTCTACAGATATTTCGGCTCTTTATAAATAGAGTAGCCGGAACATCTGGAAGACATAAACCAAGGAAATTCAAGTACTAGAGTGTCTAGTTTTCGGGTCGATCTTTAGACACTCTGGGTTTGCATATTTCATTGAAACACACTCGCCCTGTTAACTCAGGCTAACGATGACTGACGATGAAATCCGTGCACTGAAAAAGAAAATAAAATTAAACGAAAATAGACATGCAAAAAAAAATTCCAAATACAGCAAGACAATGTCTGGCTCCTCATCCTCCCGCAATGCCTCGAGGGCCATCCAATCCTCCGCATAGAAGATAAGAATATCGCGGCTCTCTAAGCTGTTTAAGCATTCGAGAACCCAAGTCTGGCTGTTGATAGGTAGCTCCGGGTGGTGCGGGGGCCTGAATCCAATTATCTCCGTAATGGCAAATCCTCTATTAGCCGCTGCGATCGTCCCAACCCGAGTAATAATATCGATATTGGCCAGTCTGGGGATATGAGGGGATCGCATATTGTACACCTTGAGTTCCAGGTGGTTCGCTCCGGTCGGTATGATCATTACGGATTGTTCTGGATCCAGAAGCCATATACCCCAGCGTTGAGGACGGGTTGGATCGTCTCGCTCCAGAATAATCACCATAACGGAGACTTCTGCAGCTTGCGCGACCATGATCGCGTTCTCCATGTGGTGGATTTGTGTAATATGTGACATGTTGCTTTTGCTCGAGATCCACATAAAGTTTAAGTGACCGGGAAGAGATGAACCAAAAATCGTGGATAGTCTTACCTCAAAACACAAGGGCTAGGTAGGCACAGTGGAGAATCTTGGGAGCATTGATAGAGGAAAAGAGACTTGTTGAAGTCTGGGATTTGCAGAACCTATATAGGCCAGGGCTATATTAGATCCATGGATTTGAGGGGGGAAATGCAGCAAATATCGCCGACTTTATATTTCTCCTGCAGAACATAGGGGGTACAAGACGAGACCTTCCAAGGCTGGAAATTCCTCCTCAA
Source organism: Tympanopsis confertula (assembly GCA_026745395.1). Lineage (NCBI taxonomy): Eukaryota > Fungi > Ascomycota > Sordariomycetes > Coronophorales > Scortechiniaceae > Tympanopsis > Tympanopsis confertula. The sequence continues at coordinate 787,475 of JAOYNU010000004.1, read as the reverse complement.
ACTAACCGGCTTGAATACCTTTGAGGAGTTGTGAATAGTCGATAACACAAGTACAAATTTTCGATACTTGGATGAACAAATGACTAGGAAGCTTCTAGCTTTCGGGTGGATATTTAAACAACTATGAGTTTGCATATTCCATCGGGTTTCTCCATATTTTATTGGGATTTTCTGGTAGCTCACCGTACTTGAACTCATCGATGTTCTCAACCCATTGGATTTTTCGAGACACAGGACGAACCGCGGAAACTCCATTGAAGGTAGAGGGGCTACCTGGCTGAACTTCATCGAGAGAAGGATGTCTCCAGTAGGCCCCTTATCGCAAATAGCTCTCTAGACTGTCACATGGCTTCCAGAGCCATTAATAAAGGCTACACAGGAAGAAATAAGAGCAATTGGAATCAATCTATTGATGGAGATATCAAGACAATGGGGGAGAGAGAGGAAGAAGAAGAGGACTCATAGATCAAGGTACTAAATACATACTAGAGGTTGGAGATCTCCACTCGGATATCTCCATCAGCCATCCGGTCTTCCACGTAGAGAGTAAGAATACCTCGACTTTCAAGGCTATTGAGGCACTTCAGGACCCAGCTTGGATCCGTAATGGGTGGCGCAGGGCGACAAGGTGACCGGAAAGTAAGAATCTCGGCAATTGCAAACTCCCTGTTCGCCTCAGTATTCACACCGACTCGGATAATCAAGTCAATGTTTGGAAAGTCTTGTCACGCTCGGCAATCACAAGAAAGGATATCTCATTGAATAGGCTCAGTATCGTAGAGATAACAAAGGTGAAGAAAGGAAGAGAGAGGAGAGGCCTCCGACTAGAACTATCTACATCCTCGCACAACGGCGCTAAGCCTAATCGGGCCACATCCTCGATCTCTCCGCAGGCATCTGCTATGCATATGCACAGCATATGAGTCACGTGCCTTACCCATCTAACAGCCAACGTTAACGCTGCGGTTTACAAGTCTGGTACCCGAGAGAACCTTGTATCGAGGACCTGCAGTTCAACCCTGTTCGACCCAGTAGGAACTATCATGATAGATTGGTTGTAATCAATGATCCAGATACCCCAGCGCCGGGATCGGCTTTGTGTTGTCTGTGAAAAAGCAACGACCATGACGGATATCTCCATTGTACCGTTTACCATTATGGTATTCTGTATGTTGACCATGTCCATAGTCTTGAAAAATGTTCTTCTGCAGATCCACAAATTGTCAGTACTGGGAAGAGATAAAGTAAGAAAGCTTGTAGCATTACCCAGTGCTGCCCGGGTAGACGTGGTTGAAAACCTTTGAGTTCTGCAGTTTCAAGTGCTCAAGTTTTAGCCTTGGATGCTGTGGTAGTTTTCTGAGGTTGAAGGCAGAAGAACCTTCCAACAGCCAAGCGTCATAATGCTTAACCATCGACCGACGATTCCCTTCAGGAAGTTCAATGTTTGTAGAATCTCCCATTGGTTTTCGCCAGTCTTGAAATATCAACTCCCGATCTCCGAACCGAATATATTCCCCAATATCGAAATGCTCAACAACCTTGGAAGTTCACTTCGCAGCTTTGGTGCCAACGAAGCAGCTTCCAGGACTTGTTCTTCACCCAGTTGCATCGAGCTTCTCTTGCCGGTGTCACACATGGCTGATTCGGAAGGGAAAAGATCTCATTGAAGGGGCTCAGGATCGTAGAGATAACGAAGCTGAAGAAAGAAGAGAAGAAAGGAAGAGGCCTCTCTCCTACTAGAACTATCTATATGCGCGGACGCGCTAGTCCTAATTGGGTAACATCCGCACTCTCTACGCAGACATATGCGATGCATATGCACAGCATATCGACTACGTTAGTTAAAGATGCGGTTTACAGCCAGGGGCCACCAGAGTTCGAATAAAGAATTCCGAGAAGGTTCTAATATTCGTGAGCAATGTCTTGAAGGGATCTCGGAGGGTGCGGATGTCGAGCCAGATTGTCCCGGCAAGCCGGGCCGTGGCAGGCGGCTACGAAGTGTACGCGGGAAGCGGGAGGCTCCGCATTATCTTATCTAGTTGGAGATCTGCAGGAGAGCTCTCTTCTTCCTCTCCCCTAAGTTTAGAAGTTATGTGGTTGAATGACATAAAGTACAAACTCTCCTTGTTGAATATGCTCAAAATTCAACTCTTCCACATCGGTTCCTTAGAGTAACACTTCCACAATCATAAGCCCAGTCATTTCCCCGCCCAGCTCTCCAGACTGTTGAAATTTTCCACAGTCTAGATTTGCCTAGTAATAGGCAGATCGGGACACCAAAGAGAGCGAAATACAATTAATTTGATAGTCGCCATATCTCTCTGAGTAGCTCGGATCACATCAACCCGAGCTACTGTCTCAATTCCAACGCGAGTGAATCGGGGAAGCCCCGAGGATCTCGGATCGTGAACTTGGAGTTCTATCCGATTCTCCCCAACTGGGAGGATCATTACCGATTGTTCGTAGTTCAGGACCCAGATTCCCCAATGTTGGGGTCGGCCTGGTTCTGCCCGTAAGAACACCATGAATACGGAAACTTCCGTTGGGCCAGCTACCATTGTGGCGGCATTTACCACATGTTCCATATTCATTTTCTGTAAAGTCACCTGGGTACATTAGCTTTAGGTACTGGAAAGAGATAAACTAAGGAAGCTTACAGCCTTGCTGCTCAGTTTTAGCTGCCAACTGGTCGGGTTTTGAGTTGGAAAGTTGGAAGCACACACGTAGAAGAATCTTGAAATGTAGCACTTGAGCCCTGGAGGAATGGAGAGTACTGGAACCTTGGAAGTTCAAGTCTGTATATGGGCTTTGCAGAGCTTATATATTGTCGAGCTATATTGAATTTGAGCTAATTCAACTTTACTTTCATTTCACTTGTAATTGAATAAGGAATTCTCTCCAACAGAATATATAATGATAAAGTTAATCTAGGTAGTGAATACTTAGCAGTGAACACTAGGTATCCATTTTATTGCATCCAAGCAAACGCACATGTGCAAGATTAAATCCCACCTACTGTAAACCGCGCGTCAACGTTCGAGGCACGTGACTCATATGCTGTGCATATGCTAAGCAGATGCCTGCGGAGAGATCGCGGAGGTTACCCGATTAGGCTTAGCACCTTTGTGTAGATAGTTCTAGTCGGAGGCCTCTCCTCTCCTCTTTCCTCTCCTCAGCTTTGTTATCTCTACGATCCTGAGCCTATTCAATGAGATATCTTTTCTTCTGATTGCCTGCTGTAACAATAACAAAGCTCAAACCCACTTCAACCATCTTTCCCACGCGTTTTAGCCACAACGCAGCTTGCTGCCGTTACGATCTACACGCGTTTCAACCCAAAACCCCGAACGATTTAATCTGAACTGAAGAAACTGAACTCGACTCGACATGGCGTCGCCTAGTCAAGATGTTCCCCAGACCCCTGGGCAATACCGTGCTTCCCCTGGAGTTGGCTTAATCGCTGAGGCGAACAGGTAGTTTGCAATCATCGAAGTTCTTGCATGATGGCTTCCCGAGCCATCTGGTCTTCCATCCAGATAGTGAGAATACCTCGACTTTCGAGGCTATTCAGACACTCCAAGACCCAGCTTGGTTCTGTGATGGATGGCACGGGGCGACGGGGCGACTGGAAAGTAAGAACTTCCATAATCGCGAACTCTCTGTTCGCCTCAGCGATCTCACCAACTCCGACAACCCAGTCGATGTTGGGTAAGTCTGATCGCGTAGGGGATCTTGTATTCACAATATGCAACTCGACTCTGTTCGGGCCGGTGGGGATAATGATGGCTGATTTATGGTATTGCAGGACCAAGATACCCCAGCGCCGGGGTTGGGGTTGGGTTTTGTAAACCGCGCGTTAGTTAACGTTAGCTGACACGTGACTCATATGCATAGCAGATGCCTGCAGAGGTGGCTCGATTAGGCTTAGCGCCGTTGTGTGCGGATGTAGATAGTTCTAGTCGGGGGCCTCTCCCCTCCTCTTTCCTCTCTTCAGCTTCGTTATTTCTACGATCCTGAGCATCTTCAATGAGATATCCTTTCTTCTGATCGCCTCCGTGACAGGTTTGGGTTGGTTGGTCGAAGATAACAACCAGCAAAGAGACTTGGGTTGTGTTGTTCAAGAGATTTTGCATTTTGGCGGTATTCCACAGTCTCCTCTGTAGTTCCACAAATTGTCAGTACTAGGGAAAGATAAGCTAAGAAAGCTTGTAGACAGTAGCCTTACCTAGGTCCTGTCCGGATAAGTGTGGTGGATAAGCTTGGAGTTCTGTAGTTGCAAGTACTCAAGCTTTACCTAAGCTATGCTAGGTTTCTGAGGTTGAAAGTAGAAGAATCTTCTAAGGTTGCAATGCAGGAATAGACCTCAGGAGAGTACTGGAACTTGAAGCCTGTATATAACGTTGGAGGCTTTCCACATATTATATATTCTAGGGCTATAGTGAATTTGAGTCAATTAAAATTCAATTTCACTTCACTGGTAATTGAATAAGTGATTCTCTCCAACGGAATATATAATAACGAAGTTAATATAGGTAGTAAATACTTGGCAGTGAACACTAGGTATCTGTCACGGAGGCGATCAGAAGAAAGGATATCTCATTGAAGATGCTCAGGATCGTAGAAATAACGAAGCTGAA